>JAJJXC010000090.1:0-83351 GCA_022432385.1 Xylariaceae sp. FL1272
CAGGTTTTTTCCCGTTGCTTGCGAACTAATTTCCTTTTTGTTAAAATGCTTTAGATTATGTTAATATATTCCTGGAGCAATTGTGGTTCGTTCGAAAATTTCTTCAAATTTTCAAAATCTATAACCTTTTTTTATAACTAACTTTGTTTTAAAAACTCTAACTGTTTAAAAGCTTTGCGCTAGGCTTTAGTCACTCTAGTTTTGTTATATAGGTATTAGTTTTTTCGATTATATCGATATTAACTTAGATTCTTTTTAAGTCCTTCTTATTTCGAGTAAAAGCTCGTTCGAAATAAGGTTATTTAAATTCTGTTATATAGCTTTCGCTGCCATATCCTTAAATTGTTTTTCGTAAGATTTGTGTTAACATTTTTTATATCTACACTATAAAACATATTTAGGCATTCTTCGCCTTCTGGCCAACCGAGGTCTTTTTCCTCTGTAAAGTTCTAGATGTTTTAATGATTTCTTTTTCTTTAAAGTCAAAAGCGTCGTTTTATTATAAAAACCTTGTTGTTGCCTTTATTGCTTGCGTTGTTTGCGGCTACCTGTTTTTTTAAGTACTTTTTTTAGTTTTGGGCTTAGAAACATTTATTAACGAAATGTCCTTTTTTTTAACAGTTGTAGCAAGTAACTTTGTTTAAGTTAGTTTTGTTTTTGTTTTTTTTTTTATCGCTGATTTAACTGTTTTTTATTGTTTATATCGATTTTTATTGGTCCGGATTAAGTTCCGTAAGACGTGTTGTTGTTTTTTCGCTTTTTGTTTATATTAGGATTAACTCGCTTAGCTTTATTTTTCTTTTTTAACTTTCTGGAATAGTTGCGATTGTCGATTCGTTATCGCATTTATAATATAGGTTTCGAAATTTTTCAACGTTTTATCTTATAGAAATCGTCCCTTAACCTTATTTTTAAATCCTTTATAAAACTAATTTATAAAGATATTTTCATTATCCTAATTTGTACGTAAAAGTAGTTGTTTAAACTTAACTACATATTTAAAAGCTGGTCCTTTTTGTTTTAGTCGCTTAAGTTTTCGAGCCGCTGTTTAGGCTTTTTTTAAGTTATTAAAGATTTTTTTAATCCGATTTTCAAAATAGGCGTAGTTTAAGAACATTCTAATAGTTTCATCTTTTCGTTAATTTTTTATGTTATTAAGATAGTTTCGCATTATCGGTTCGAACCACTTGATTGCGCTTCTTTTAAAGAATTTAGCAATACAAAAAATCTTTTCGGGTTCGGTTAGCATGCTTTGCTTGTAAAATAATATATAAGTTTTAGCTTAAATAAAAAATGTTTATACATGTTTACTTATATTATTAAAATAAATAAAAATAAAGAACTTATATTTTTTATTTGGTCGTTATTTTTTTACAGTTTGTTGTTATACATTTAATTGTTTGTTAGCATTTTGTAACTTTATAATACGCTGCTGTATAGCTTATATCTGCTGCGCAATATCTGCTATAGTTACCGTTAAGCTAGCAATCGTGCTGCTACTAGGTGTCGGAACGCTTGGTGCCATTTTGGGATGTCGTAATTAACTACGTAGTTAAACCGTTGTAATAAATTAATAATCTTTTAAAATGTAACGACCCGGTTTATTTAGAGATCGGTTCAGTAAGGTTTTGATTCGGCAAAAATTGCAATAGTAAAATCGGTGGTTAATTATCTTTATAAAGTCGTTAAGAGATTTCTTTTATTCAATTTTAAGAACGAAGTAAATACTTAGATTAAAAAATAAGTAAAAAAATAACTAGATATATAAAATTCCCTTTTTTTTTATAACATTCTTTTCTTTTATACTATTGCTTTATGCTTAATGCTGTTTACTAAGCATTATTAATCGTTGCCTTTGTTTTGCTTAGTGCTGCTCACTGAGCGCAACTGATTAATATTACGTGACTTATGCGTATTTCCTGAATATGCATCTTTTCGTCAATCGTGCTTAGACCACTTATTTCCCGCTAGGCCTGAACAATAGGCTAGCTGGAATGTTGGTTCGTAACAATAATTATTAAGAAATTATTATTTTTATTAAAATTAATATTACTATTATTAATAACGTTAATAATAATAATAATAATAATTACGTTTATTTTAATATTATTATTAAGTTTTTTTTAAAAAAAGCTTTATTATTTAACGTTTTAATAAATAACGTTATTAACGTTATTATTTATATCGCTTTTATTTAATTTAAATTAATTATTAAAACAAACTATTAACGTTATTATTATAATTATTAATAATTAATAAATATTTTAAATATACTAAATAAAGTTATAAAACTATTAATTACTTATTATTATTATTTAAATTAGCAATTATTATTAATAGTTATAATTATTTTAAAAAAAATTAAAAATATAAAATTTAATTAAAAAAAAATGCTTTTATTTAAAATTAAATATATAATTTATATTATTTTTAATATTTTAAAAAAAATAATATAAAAATAACGTTTTTAATTTAATTTATTTTTAAAATTTTTATAAAAAATGATTATATATTAATAATATTAATTTTTTAACATATTATTTAATTAATTTGTTAAATAATTTTAATTAAATAAAAATATTATATTATTATAAATATTGTAGTTTTAATAATTATTAAACCATTTTTTTTTCATTTTATTTTATTATTAATATATATATAATAACTATTTATTAAAGCTTTATTTTTAAAATATAATTTATTATTATAATAAAAATTAAAATTTAATTTAATATATTTTAAACTTTAAAATATATTATTAATTTATTATTAAATATATATATTAAAAGCTATATAATTATTTTTTTAAAATATTGTAATTTATATATATTATTTAATATATTTTTTTAATTAATTATTATTTTTATTAATAATAAAAGCTATTTTATTTTTTATTTTTTTATTATATATATATTTTATTTATTTTATTTATTTTCCTTATTTTATTTATTTTCCTTATTTTATTTATTTTATTTATTTTATTTATTTTATTTATTTTATTTATTTTATTTATTTTACTTATTTTACTTATTTTAAAATAAAATTAACCGAGTTTTTAATAGTTAAAAGGTTTTAAAAACTTTTTAACAACTTTTTAAAACTTTTTTAAAAACTTTTTAAAAACTTTTTAAAAACAATATAAAAAACAATAAAAATATAAAATAAATTATTGCTTTATTGTTATATAATTTTACTTATAATATTTAAGTATATTTTTTACGATTATTTATTATAATAGTCATAATAGCGTTAAATTTTAGCTTAAATATTAAAACGTTATTGCTTAATTTTTGCTATTTTATTTAACGGCTTTATATATTTTTTTTTTAGGTATTTATAGTGCGAATACGCTTAATTTTACGGTATTAGCAAGAAAGAAATATTTATTGTTTATTAAATTTTAAAAATAACAATAGTTAATTAAATAAAAAACGTTTTTAACAAGATTTTAATACGTATTTAAAAATCTTTTAATAATATTTATGTTTAAATAAATATACGTACGCCAGATTTTATATATTATATCGTAACCGGTAGTAAGAAAATAAGTTAAAAATCGTCGTTAATTAAAAAAGTATTATAATAAAAACGCGAAAATAAATTAAACTTATTACGGTTTGTTTTATTTTTAAAAATATAAACGTTATAATTATTTTTATTTTTTTATTTTACGTTAATTTTTATTTAAACGTAATTAAACTATATTTTATTAATAGTTTATTTTTTAAACATATAGCAATTATTAATAAACGGTATTATATATTACGCGTTAATTAGCTTTATTTATATAATAAAGAATAAAAATTAGGTTTTAGTTTTTTATAACAATTTTTGTTTTTTATAAAGTTTTTAAAACGGCTTAACTACTAGTAATAATAGTATAAAAATTTTAGTAATATTTTATATAAATATTAAACAACGTAAAATCGTTTTTAAATCGTTTTTAATAATATTTATTAACGGTAGTTTAATCGTTTATTAATTTTAAGCTGCTAATATAAAATTATATAACCTCGAAATAATAAATAATGTAAAAATGTTTTTTCAAAGCTTTAAATAAAGATTATTAACGCTTTTATATAAAGTTAATAACGTTTTATAATTGTTTTTACTATTTTATTAAAATATAATTTATATTATAATAAAAAACGTTTAGTTTATTAATAAACGCGTAATAAAAAACTTTTTTAATAATTAAAACTATAAGCTTTTATTATTTTAATTATTAGTTATAACGACGTTAAATCGTTTTTACGGTATTTTATCGATATTATTTACGTTATTTATATTAAACGCAAAAATATTTTTTAAACGTAAGCCGTTAAAACAACTTTTAATATATTATTTATAGGCAAACGTTTGTTTATAAATAAAAAGCATAATAAAAATCGTCGTATAAAATACGTTTAATCGTTTTTAAAATATTTTTACATTATTACGCAACGTATAAAAACAAATTAAGTATTTAAAAAGCAAAAATTAAATACTTAATAAAAAGAGGTTAAATGTTTAAAAACAAGAAATATTACGTAAAAAATTTAAAACATAAAAAAATAGTTATTTGTTTATAACGCGTGCTTGCTTAATTAATACAATACGGTTTTTTTAACGCCGTTTTATAAAATATATATCGCTATTACTACGTTTTTATTTATTTATAAATATATTTCGTAAACGTTTTTTATAAATTAATTTATATAATTTTTAATTATATATATTATAATTAAGCTTAACTATAGTATATACGTAGCGACTTAACGGTTGCCTAAATAATAGAGCAATCCTCAGGTACGAAAAAGGGGGTAATCCTCAGGTTGTCTGTATTCTCGCTAACTAGTCGATTATAGTACGCCCTGGTACGAACCTTGTGCATTTCTATATTGTCTGCTGCTGAGCGACCATGTTCCGTGTGATGCCTGAGGCATACTGAGGACAGAGTTCACTGTCCAGGTCACACCTCGTGATGTGATGAGAAACGGATGGCAGCAGATACGCAAGCGAGGGGTTTGCGAATTCGCTTACCAGCGGTCACGGCATTGACAAACAATCGCAATCTGAGCTTCCTAGAAGGGCAGGACATCATAAGGACATTTGGTCAATTGCCCTATAACTGTGTCGATTCAATCATGCAGCTTTAGGTTGGACCTAGACCAGAGGACGCATTTGCCGAGCTTTTGCTATAGCCTTGGCACGATTCTAATGTCCATATCAGGCAGCTCCAAATCTGGGGTAGGCCAAAACAAATTGCCTGCATGAACCGCCAAAGGCGACAATCGAACCCAGCGCTGGATATGGTCTGTGGCGTATCTCTCGTTGTAGAGAAGGGCGACAAGGAGTACCTGGAGCAAACACTTGGTGTGCGTAACGTTAAGCATCACCACTATCGTCCGGCGGAAGACGCTGCGAGTAACGCTATTGGTATCACGAATTCCCGAGCAGCGTAGTCGGTTGCCGATCACAGCGGGGTAGAAGAGTGATAATGGTTGCTGACAAAGAACATTATCGTCGTTTCATCCCGGATCTGCAGGTCCCTGCCTCATATCGTCCCCGACGAGCCAGCCGCGAACATCTTAGGAGCTGCATATGCACAGGACCTGCTGGATCCGGTTGATGGACCGCGCATCCACCAAGCGCTCGCCATATCTACTTTATGTGATGATGATCGTCTGTTATGCCGGAGGCTCGAGCGGAACATATCTATAAATTGCACTGGTAGCTACCCGAGTGAGCACTTGTCCGTTTACCCGGGATTCGGGCCTCTGTTCTTTTCTCTTCTCGGGCGATCGTCTCGACTCTCTCACGATGAAGTTTCTACAACATATTCTGCTCCTCGCCCCATTTGCGGTGGCCCGCAACCTTGACCGACGTGGTAGAGAGGTCTATGATGGATACAAAGTCGTTCGTGTCGCCACCCCTCGTGGCTACGAAGATCTAGAGGCACGGCTGGACACGCTTGAGGCCATTGATCTGACCCACACCCATGGTCACGACGAGTCCGCTTTCCTAGACATTGCCATCCCGGCGGAGAATCTGGAGGCGCTTTCTGCTCTCAATTATTTCTATGAGGTGACCACGGAGGACCTCGGAGTGGCAATCGCTCTCGAGGGCGAACTCGAGCCGTTCCCTGGTTAGCTCCTCACTCTATGCCACAAGACCACATTGTTTGTATCTCTATCTGACATATATACACCCGGAGTCTAGGCCTCGAGTCCGACAATGAAGTGGCGAAGGTGGGCGCCGCAGCTGCACTGCCTAGTCTCACCTGGTTCAATGCATACCATGCATACGCGGATCACTTGACTTTCCTCAGCTCCCTCCAGGCAGCCTTCCCTTCGAACTCGGAGCTTTTCACAGTCGGTGCGTCATTTGAAGGACGAGCAATCCAGGGCATTCACCTCTGGGGCACTGGCGGCAAAGGCTCCAAGCCCGCAATCTACTGGCACGGCAATGTGCACGCTCGCGAGTGGATCACTTCTATGACGGTCGAGTATCTTACCTACCAGATCATCAACAACTATGCCAATGATACAACTGTCAAGACGGTGCTGAATAACTATGATTTCCACATCATTCCAGTTGTCAACCCAGATGGTGAGTCTTTTGACGAATTCGTAGCTGCATCTACCTGGTCAGCTGGCTAATTGCACGAACGTTGGCCAAATTAGGCTTCGTCTATACTCAGACTAGCACGCGCTTGTGGAGGAAGAACCGCCAGACTCGATCTGGTACCACTGCCGTTGGTACTGATATCAACCGAAATTGGCCCTATCAGTGGTCAGGTTCGGGATCCTCCACGAGCCCCAGCGCGGAGGACTACCGCGGTGTCGCAGCGGGTGACACCCCGGAGAACGCTGCGCTCCGAAGTAAGCAATCCATTCAATCCAGAGATTGAGTGAATCGTCCATGCATCGCTTGGTGCTAATATGTGACACTTAGAATATGGCGACACGCTGGCAGCTGGCAAGGGCATCAAGTTCTACATTGACTTTCACAGCTACGGCCAATACGTGCTGACACCCTACGGCTACTCCTGCTCGGCGACGGCTTCCAACTCAGCTACTCAGAACAGTCTGGCTGCACGGGTCGGCAGTGCCATTGCTACGGCTTACGGCACCCGGTACACGACTGGACCTGTCTGCGACACGCTATACGCTGTCAATGGCGGCAGCAATGACTACTTCACCGATGTGTCGAAAGCCACATACGCGTAAGTGAACGGCACACTTTTCATGTCCATTGCTCTGTCAACAATCAAACGTTTTACATCTGGCTAACTTTCCATCCTTTAGCTGGGCAATCGAAATGAGGGACACTGGCGCGTATGGTTTTACTCTCCCTGCAAACCAGATTCTGCCCAACAGCATCGAGCAGTGGAACGGGCAGAAGTTTCTGTTCGCAAATATTTAAGGGTCTAACTATCGAGGGCTTTGCGGCGGATGGTCCTTTATGCGGGGGAAATACACTCTTCTCCAATGTCGCGTTGCTAGCTGCGCGGTAAAGAACAAGCTATGTAGTAAATGAATCCTGGACGCTAGCCGGTTAGTGAAATATACACAGCGTTATACGCGCATTTATCCAGTTCTATCTCGTCTGTTTTGAACCATGCTATGTTCTTTGATATTTATGGGCTATTCTCTTATTTTCTGTACAGACTCGGCAAATCGTCAGTCCTAATGGTGAAATTCTGAAGACCCATATGAACGAGAACGGATAAAGATTAGAAGAGTTACTCGCGAATTAGGTCTTTAAGTGGTGTTAATGTATTTCAAGGTTACCGCCTCTTTTTGCAGTTTAAGAGTCCAGAGAAGAAATGTGAGCCCACCTTTCGCGGTAATAGGAATGATATAATGGTTACCAAATACGACAACTTTTAATCGCGAGTTTTGCAAGATGAGATATGATGTTAGAGCTGAGTACCTAAGGATGAAGGAAATAATCACACATTATATATTACTAGAGGCGTCGTCTTTAGACTAGCCTATTTCGGTTGCGCAAACTAACTCGCTGTCCCTAAATACCTAGACGGGCAAGGCATTCACTACTGCTAAACTCATACAATTCCTCGAATGGCACTTCGTCACGAAAAGCACTCAAGAACGACAAATAGTGCAAGAAGCAAAAAGACGGGGGAATGGTCGACCGGCGTCTCATCCAAGCCAGCGGGACGTAATCAAATTCCTTAAAATCCCCATGAAACAACCACCAGCTTCCGAACCTGCTGTGCGCCTTATGCGGGATCGATACGAACAGCGACCTCAGCTCAGGGCAGATGTTCCGCAATTCGCGAGCAAGAGTTTTTGCGTTGCCCAATGAGTTCGTTTCGACGTGCATCTTGGTGATTCTCGTCCGAAACGCCTCGTGCATGCGGGTCACCGTGTTCTGCGCGTCTGATCCGAGATCTAGAAGTGTGTTGTCGAAGTTCACCCATGCGTGACAGTTGATGGAGGAGAAGACGGGAGAGGAGTGGCGGTACATTCTTCGCTGGACGGATCTGGATTGGTGGCAGACTCGGCCGATGGTGGTGTTTCTGTATGCGACTAGATTTGTTTTCGGGGCGTTGAGCTGGAGGATTGTTGGCTCTGCGTGCAGGGCGTAGCGCCAGATCTCTTGCTGGAGCTCATTTGGCAGGGTTTGCCAGCATGTTTTTGTCGTGGAGGAGTCGAGGATGACGTCACAGGCGCCTGTTTGGTGATTTTGGAGAATGGTAGTTGCCGTGGTAGGCGCGCTGGTAAATGTGGTTTCTGTCATGCTGTATGAGTTGTGTGCGACTCGGTGGTACTCTGCAAGACGCGGCGAGGATGATTTTCGAGATTGAAAATTGAAGTACAATGTGAAGCCACTGCGGTAGATGACCAGAAAATGTGCCATAATTGGGATTTGAGAAGCCGAGCAAGTATCTTCCGTTCTTATCTTAAGGATGCTTTCTCCGTTCGCAAATGTGCGAGCTGTACTAACTCATGGTGCGGAAGTTAGATAGATAACCTGCGCAGTCTATTGACTAGCTTGGCTAATCCGCATAGACTTAATTTGAAACGAATGCACATGATTTAAACATTCGATCAATTGACCCTCACCTTGCTTTAAAAAGAAGTCTCCGTTCTACTACAGAGGATGCACATACGTCCATCTTGTCTAAGTTCAGTTTAACTAACATAATGGACTAAACTGGATTTTCGATTCGAAACTCCAAATTCTACCTCTACCATGCAAAGCTCTCATTGTGCCACCAGACGTATCTGCCTTTCTTCACCCAAGCACCAACATGTGCTCTGAGCTCGCGTGCCATCGCATCAGGCCCACATACGAGAACAGCGACACGTTCCTCGACCCCTTGTTTAAAAACACTGTCGACAATGTTCTGTAGGTCCGGCCTCTTTGTACTTCGCATAGACTGTTGTGACCCGCGAAGTGTTCGAAGCTCCACCTCGTCAACACTACCTCGTGCATCATCTCCACCACTTTCGTCTGCAAGTATATCACCCGTGAGGAATAGCTGTACGTTCTCGTCATCAATGATCCCCTTCCCATTCTCACCTGCGGGCCACGTCGCCTCGCCCGCTCCCCTAACAGCCCATACCATCTGGACGTGTGCAGATGGGTTCTCGCTCAAAATCCAGCGATAGAGCGGAAGGGTGAAAGTAGCGCCTACGCCTCCAGCTACAAGCAGAATGCGATCAAACTCGAGACTAGCAAGATTGGGGAACCGCTTCGCACATCCATATGGCCCATCGAAAGCGAGTTTCACCTTTGCTTCGCCATCCACGTTGCTCGCGAAATGAGAGAATGCTCGAGTCATGGGACCGTTGTGTTGTCGCGCGACTAGCGTCAAGCTCCCGGATGTCTCGTCTACCGCTGCCACGGAGAATGGGCTGAACACGCATTCGAAGATGAGATGAGCTGCAGCGATCGGGTTCTTGTCCGGTCGTGAAGCTGGGGGGACGCTGAGGTAGATGTGCGTCCCCGGATTCTTTGCGAATTTGTCAATCTTGTCGGTTGGTATGCTTCCTGTAAGTTTGAGAAGGTCAGTGCCTGGTATGAGCTCGACTTTCGTATCAGCGACAACGGTGCCGATTCTGCGGCTTGCAATGTCGGCGATGAATACGATGAGTGCTTCCCATACGTAAAATGACGAGTGGTGAGCGTGGAAGTAGATGATAGGCGGCAGCGCGAGTGCCACTATTAGATGAGTTATGAAGAACACGCGGTAGGAGTACTGCCTAACGACCGATAGAGCGGTTCCGGACAGCAAGTGCATTGAGAAAGCTGCGGTAAACCCCAGTACGGGAACGAGGCTGGTGATCTTCTGCCCGAGCAGGTTGTTCTGCCAGTAGAAGTTGAAGTATAGAAATGCATGCAGACTCAGCAGCACATAGATGACGCGGCCGAGAGTGCGATGCCAGCGATTGATCTCCTCGTGCGATGAGTTGAAGACCGGGGCAAATGGATTCAAGTTTTTGAGTGACAGGAGGTACTGCACTGGGAATTGCGACACTCCAACGATGCCCAGTCGCTTTGTGAGGTGAAGATAATCTTCCAGCGCATGTTAGCCTAGAGGGGTTGTCCATGATGTCCAGGTTGCTTACCGTTTCCAGTGCCTTGTACGGAGAGGATTGACAACCAGAGCCCCCATACGACTCCTCCTATCATTTGATCCCTCGGTCCCCAGTTCCAGCCCAAAATAACGATATCATCGCCGAGCCACCACGCGAGCTTGCGCCACTTCGCAGTCCACGAGCCGGTGGTGCTCAGTCGCCGTTGTTTGGAGACGGGCGAACCAGGCAGAGCAGAGTACGACCCGCGACTGGATCCGGTGGCCTTAGCTATCGACCATTTCGTGGCACTATACAGCAGAAACACAATGACGGGCGCCAGCGCCGAGAGTTGTGCGACCAAAGCGTAGCGATCTAAAGCATGTCGGCGTGCTTTCTTCTGTGCATCGTCGAGATCAATGAACTGCCAAGGCCAGCTCATGTCTTCCTTCTCATGAACTTGCAGCTCGGGGTGTGCCAGGAAGTTAGAGCGAACTTTCTACACTGCTGCTCGATTGTGGCTGGTCAGCTATTGATTGGCGACGGTTGGAGATTGAGTTTGGCGCGTCGGCGGGTAACCAATCGTGATTGCCAATTGAAACACCCTAGTTCTCTGCACCTTTCAATCGCTCGAGTCCACAGCCGACTGGTTTTGTCCTGTTGTATGGACGATGTTCACGATGAGCGTCGGCGGGAGTGTCTACGTGTTAACTTAAGCTGATGTTCCAACGAGGTGTCCGGGTTCCGTCTGACATACGCGTTACATCTGAGCATCCTGATTGGTGAGGTTCGCCAGCAGCAGGGGCTTTCAGTGCTAACTGCGCCCCACCTGCAGTGGACGAGTCGGACAGCGGCCTGCTTATCAATCTTATCTTATCCCCGAACTCTCCCCGAGTCGTCACCCACCGTCTTACTTTCGGGGGTCCCAGCGACTTCTGATTATCAGCTGCCCTGTTATAACATTCTAATTACAGCCCCTTGTGTCATCAGCAGCCGCCGCCGGCCTTTGGTCGAGTGGTTAGGCATGCGAGTAGGAAACCAGGTCATCCTGTAGTTCCGGTCGCCTGTTCGAGCCGTACCTCTGAATGTGCACCTCTGTCTATAGTAACTTCAATGCGAACGATATGTGTACCGCTTCGGGGAATGGGCACCTAAGTCTATGGTAACTTCAATGTGAACGATGAAGGCTCCCTACCTAGTAAACTTCAATGCGAACGGTGGTGGTCGACGAGCGATTCTTTTGCTTCTTTTTCCCCCTCCGTTTTTTTTTTCTTTTCTGTCTTTTTTTAATTACTGGTGTAAAAATGCCAGGAATTTGCCAGAGGCAACAACCAACCTGATGGTACTACCGTCATCCGCCGAATCAGCCATGACGACATTGAGGGCTGTGCGTCTACAGACTGCAACCTAACCGGGTCGACAAAAACATACTTGCACTAGTTGCGATGCAGGCAGAGTTGCAGTAAACTTATATAGCCGACTGCGACACAAACGGACAGCTCGAGAGCAACATTGCTCGAATCGAGGAAGATTTGAGCAGTTTGCGCAACGTGTCAAGCTCCGCCAATGTGAAATAACCTCAAGAATAAGGAAAACGAGTATATCTGGTGAACAAGTACAGGCAAGATCACGATAAGCTCTGGGTCGAGCTTACGATACTGGAAAACCAGAACATTCCGTTATAAGCGTTCTGTTTTTGAATCTTGAAAAGAACAAGACTATAGTCGTTAGACATGGTACAAGCGCTGTGAGAAGTGCAGAGGTCACACTGCAGCAAGGGTCCGTGTTGTGTGTATTGTTTGAATATGGATCATGACTGCTAAGCCAGTTGAAAAATTCATAACTGGGCTCATGCAAGAGTAGAAGTTACTACCTTAGAACGTCACATTCAAAGCTCAATCTCACAGCAGCCAACTCGTGGGTCTTGGAACGAAGCCGCGCCGCCTATTCTCTCCCTCGGTATCCAGCTGCCAGCCATGCCACAGGTAGGCAGTTGCCTCTGTGAGTACCTACCTAGGTAGGTACCTATATACCTAAAAGAGAGGAGCTGTTCCAGACGAGCACCCCGTGGCCTAGCTAGGTACCCAGGTACCTTCATTTTAGTTTTTGCAGCTCTAAATGCCGGGCAACACTGCGAGCCGTTGCTAATGGTGGGGTACCTACTAGCCCAGCAACCTTGAGCCCACACATACCATTGCTTGAACCACACACACACAAATGTTGGCTGTTTCCCTGCTGCAGTCTTAGTTACGTCTGCCACCACTTTCTCAACTCTCCGGAGCTGCTCTTATGAGACTCGTCTGTCCAGAGTGACTGTCTCCGCTACACCATCTCTCTACGAGTCCGATTCCGCCAGACTTGCACCCGTCTGCTTTCCGTTGTCCTCGTTGTGGTAAGCTCCTCCACCCTTGCCAAGTTCAATTCTTGCAGCAATTTGAGACATGCAGCACTGCATCGCACTGCTGGTGTCGCGTTGATCAATCAGTACCTAACCAACATTGGTGCACCAGACGCAAGATTGTTGTACCGCTCCTTCTTGGACCACCCGCGGCCAACTAGACATCTCGCAAATTTGTCTGCTCCCTGTCTCTGATACCACATTTTCCGTCAGTAAGTTAATCGCGTCCTGCTCTCTCATCTCGTAAACAGTTGCGCCCGTGGCATACATGCATGCAACTTTCGACACAAAGAAGAAATAGTACTGATACAAGGTTTGTCCAATAGTGCCACGAGCCAAAAAGATTCACACTGCCCTGCGGGCAGCTTATGATGCCTACTTGCTCGCCAAGCAGAGTGCCAAAGAAGGCAACAATGTGCCCGATGCCGCGCTTAAGACAGACGTTCTGACTAAGTGGGCTGAGCTTACAACCTTCTATGAAGCCCACCAGGGCCATTTCGCTGAGCCTTTTCCTCTGTGGATTGAGACATCTTTTACACATGCCAATAAGGACCCGGCTTATCTTGACAACGTTCTTGCCATTGTCTATTTAGAAGAGCGCATGGCTCTTTCTTTAGATCAGGCAAGACTCGTCAAATCTATTGCGGATGCCTGCCAGTGCTCGTTCTGGCGTCTTTTACTATACTTCTCGACGGAGCGATTCACCATATCACTCCATCACAGCGTCATCGAGTTTGGCAACCAGCACCCCGACCGAGACGCCCAACTCATGTTCTTCGGTGCGTACCTGCGTTCCGCCATGCGCTTGAATCTGCGCCCAGGAGAGGTTCAGCGCAAAAACGTCAGGCTGGACGACATCAGACACGCAATGAGAGCCTACAAAATTGTGAAGGGCGTACTCATCGGTCTACGCGCCACGTCCCGCCATGTTTCCGATGCCCATGGGAGCACAGCATATGGCGGCGTTCTCGACAGTAGTGAGGATGAGGAGACACTCCATGGAACCACTACCAATGTCAAAACATCTGCAAATCAAGACCCTACCGCCGAGAACGGCGATGAGAACAACCCTACAGATCACGGAGGCCAGAAGAATGGCCCCACTGCCGTGACCGATGACGAGAACAAGGCTACGGATCACGAAGGCCAGAAGAATGACCAGAGCAAACTGGATGGCGCTGCCGAGCTTCCCGTCAACGAAGAGGATCACGGAGGCCAGAAGAATGACCAGCCCGACAGCCAGCACGATGGCGCTGCCGACCTTTGCCCCAACGAAGAGGGTGAGCGTAGCGATACCGTCGCTCCTGAGTCCATCGATGTTACCCAGGGCCGTCCTGACCCCGACTCCACTACGGCTGAAACAGCCATCGACAATAATGACGACGACGAACCCAACGCAGACGACTTCAAAGGAACCGTCAATCAGTTGGAGAAGGAATTCACCGGTCTTCGCCAGGTCTCAGAGCTATATCAGAAGAAGAACGATCTTAAGCGCAAGGAACGGGAATGCGCAATGGTCTACGAGATCAAGAAGATAGACACAGATCGTGTTTGGGGCGACTTTGTATCATGGGCCTCACGTGTCGATCCGTCCACCACCAATGCCCTCGATTCCTTCGGTGACAAGGTTGCCGCTGTCAGAGGGGTCGTCATCGCAAGGGAAGTCGCGGAGGAGCAGCTCCACGACAGTCAGTCGAAGAGACGTCGCATCGAAGAGCTTATCAAGCCCTGTGAAGGCAAGGTGCGAGAGCTAGCTAAGGAATTCAACCGCTTGCAGGAAGCCATGAACGATCTCGATAGCGATACATCGTCGCATTAAGCAAAGTTGAGTGTACCCGAAAGGCAGGGAATGGCATTCCAAGCGTAGGATGAGGGTATTTTCGTGTATTACCAAAAAAGAGAGAAAGAGTCAGTGTTGGAGTACCGTGTTTGGTGGTAGGATGGAGCATTTTCTCATGAAGAATAGAGACCTTCATACGATGCCCCACATCCAAAGGAGTACAGGGCCAGAAAACCGAAGAAAGTTCTTTGGTGTCCAGACTTTTATGGCACGGGACTATTTGGTATGGACAAGGCAATGATGCGCGGTCGGGCCTGAGTTCTTAAGACACAGAGAGACAGAGAAAGATGGCGCAAGCCTTGTGAGTAGGGGACAAGAAAATAAGATATCTGAACAATAGGACAACTTCGATGCCTCGTAGAGGTGAAAGATAATTGAGCGAAGACGCTGCATAAAGTACTGTAGACGCTGACGAAGTATGACCAAAAAAAAGCATAATTAGCTTTCAAGTTTCGCCTTCTATAATTCGTTTCAAGTGTTACTTTTTTAGTCTTAACTGACTTGCTCTGTAGAAATCTGAGGGTTTGGAGGTGATGCTGGTCGGTCGGGGTCTTGGCTGGAGTTGGCGAGCCGGTGACCAATGTATGGGAGGTGGAGAGGTGCCTCGCGGCGGCGGCTGGTGCTTTTGAGAGTCTCAAAAACGGGTGTCAGGTCCAAAACAAAAAGGGCGACTGGTAAGGTGGATGGACAATCGCCTAGCAACCGGATTGTATGTCGTGCAAACTTGTTTTCAGTGTGAAGGTCAATCACCATCCAAGTAAAGAAATGCGGCGTCTTTAGACTGCAATGCTTCAACTTGTTCATCATTTAAGTTTGAGTTTGAGCAAGGAATGAGTCAATAGAAAGTCTACAATGGTCTATTTGGAAACAGCTATACACACAGTAACAGTCGGCAAACGTGTCATCATTCTACCTTGGGTATAAAGCACAATCTCCCCTTCTCTCAGACACACTGCGAAAGTCTTCCAATGATACATCATCTTCAGTCTCGAATGATCGACAACATTCACAGCATCTTATCGTCGACGGTATGCATCTGCTACGCAGATTCAGGGCGCTCCAAACAGACACAAATGCTCGCGATCACTATATTTCACAATCGCAGCATTCACCGCGTCCGTCTCTGATTGTGCTATTTGAGCATTCTTCGCTAAAAGATAGAAATGCGGACTCAAAAGCGCCTGAGAAGTCGATATACGATGTATTTAGAAGCACAGCTGGTGTTTGATTGTGCAGTCTTTGTCTTGACTCTCCGATAAAGTTGTAAAAACACTACCTGGTCTTGATTACCTAGTACATGCTATAGCAATCCGATCAACATATACGTAGTCAACATACGCTTTTCTACTTAGTCAGCATACCTCTTCTTGGCGATAGCGTGTATTGGATGATCGTGACTAGTATACAGCATTATGCACTAATGTTCGGACTGGTCTCGGGAGATGGTGGATTAGACCCACTTCTCTCCGGCGGTCAGCAACGACATCCGAAACTCCTCCGCCGAGAAGAGAGGGGTGATAGGAGATGACGTGCTCTAAATTAAGCGATGCTAATCTCTACGCTATAGTACCCTAAACTCTCGGCATTTTCGCTCCCGGGCTGAGGTTTTTTTTCTTTTGGCATACGCTCGAGGCTGTCTAGTTGTTATGGCTGCCGGTTTTGCTGGAGTGTTTCTATCTGCCTCCCACGTCGCGGACAGTGCCCTCTTGAAGATGCCAGTACTACTACACACAATATGGTAGCCGGGCGTTAGCTTTAGTTTGAAGTCTTCTGAAATTGAAATAGCGATTCTTACCGCGATTGCCTCGCGGTGGGTCAAGCCTTCATGCAGTGATCACGTTGATCGCTTTGGCACATGCTGTTATAGAAGGAAGTTTCATTTGAAAAGATCCCCTTGGCAACGTTAGAATCGTTGCAAGCTGTTGCTCAATGATGAGTGAGGTGATAAGATTGATCTATTCCATTCTGTGCAAGCTACGCCAGCAACGGACCGTTACTTCGGCATGACGACTCCCTGGCGGATAGATCTGGATATAGATCGTCAAGGCCATGCGTCGTCATGGTGAGCCACGTGAGTAGCGTTGCGAATTTAAGCTCCACTGACGCACTGCCGAGTGGGAGGAAGAGCATTATCGAGAGATCCGACCGCCCGGCAGCCGTGGAAAGAAATGCTACAATGGTATTTGGTGTTTCTTACAGCATCTATCGGGGCTGGGAGACAACTCTGCCATTCAAAGGAGGATCTAGTGCCAGCCGGCCACTCCAGACTGCAACCTTTCTGCTGCTCTGGCCGTCCATTTAACAATCATCTTGCATGCTTTTCGAAATTTCATTCACTCTCCTTCCTCATCCCCAAAACACCATCCGCCTCAGCTTTACCTCGCCTTGTTCTGCTGCGATTCGCAGACGGCGCCAGTCATGATGGCATCTTACGGCAATGCCGAGCGCGCCGCCATGCTCTGGGATCTACAACAACTGCAGATTCAGCCCGATCAACCCTACCTGCTGTTCTCCCGATCTGCCGTCGCATCCTTGGGCCCGGAGGGACGAGGGTACCTAATCAGCCAGGTAACGTATGTACTGTTTTCTTACTGCTGTTAGATATTGGTGCATCACCATTCATTTGCTTCTGTCCTCCATGATTATGCTTGGTGCAACCAACCAGGGAGTCAAGGTAACAGTAAATATGACTTGTTAATCACAATGTCATCACACACATAGTTCTGATATAAATATTCTATTTCGCTTCCAAACTCCATACAAGGCCTCATGGATTCAAGGTCCCAAGGTTCGCTTTTACCACCGAAGGCACTGAGAGCATTGAGCATAGTGGAATGACACAGAAGGTCGTGGTTTCATACAACGCCTCTCTTTCCCGCATCTACAAATCCGACGCGCCATGATCTTGACAAATGGTGGCTCAGATTGTATGTTCAACGATTGGCATGCTGTATCTATTCATGACGGACATGATCAATTTGTTTCTCATTATGTATCCTCCCATCGAAGTCTGTATTCATTTCTACAATTTTTCTATATTCCTACCTGTGTAACTGAGAGTAACTATCCAGACAAAGCTACCGCCCTTCGTCCACATGCGGCAACACAATGTTCGCGCTCGCCCTTAAATGTAGATCCTCTGTAACTGACGACCAGAATGTGCAGCACAAGACTTGGCGTCCCAGCAGAATTCATCGACCACCGTACCGATCCCAATATCATGTATCTGGGACACAGACACAGCCTTACCCAGCATCCAAACGCCATGATCAGCACCCCATTCTTCACAACCCATGTGCCATCCGTATCACAATTCGCAGCAGTCAAAACCCAGCAGTGCAGTGGGGATCATGCTGAACATGGACGAGCGGCGGCTGATACAGCAGAGATAGCATTTACAATGTTGGTTGATGCGGAAGTTTTGTATTTAAGATAACCACCCCCCTCACGGGCCACCCCCTCGTGGGCCACCTTGTAAGCTAAAGTAAATAAGCCATAACTAGCCCCACACTAGTCCAAATTGGACCGGACTGAAAGTCCTAGATAATTTATAACGCATTAATAATAATGAAAAAACAAAAAAACAATTTTATATATAAGCTAATTTAATATAATTAAATATATAATTTTATAAAAATTAATAATAATATAAAGATATAAGCGGGGAAAAATGATAAAAACGTGGGTCCATATTATTATTTAATAATAACGTTATTAAAAACATAAATTAAATTGAAAAAATTTATATATTAAATATCATAAATTATATTAATGTTTAAAGTCTTATAATTTTTTAACGTTATATTTATATGTATTTTCTATATAAATATCGGTTTATAACATATTTTATAAAATTAATTATATTAAATTGATTAAAAATCGTAGAATTAAACGTTAAACCGTTTTATATACTGTTTTTAATTTAAAACAACCTTGCTTAAAAGAATTAATAAAATATAAACTATATCAAATAGAAAAAATTACGTAAACTAAGTAGTATTTTTTTAACCGGTTTTTTAACTAATGTAATATATAAAATAATATTTTAAAATTTGAAATAAATTAAAATTAATTAATTTAAAATATAAAACTTAAAGTTTAATAGTAAATATAATTAAAAATATAATTATATTATAAAAATCTTAAGAACGGGGCTATTTAAAAACTATATAAACTATTATATCGTAGTTATAAAACGCGCAATTATATATAATAATGTATTTAATAAGCCCCGCTCTTAATATATTATAAATAGAAAGATAATTTATTATTAATTATTAATTAAATATTATAAAAAGAGTTTCTTACTATTTTATTTATAGTATAATAATATATAAAAAAAAACTTTTTAATATCACGTACTTTTATAAAAATATTTTTACATACAAAATTATTTAAAAAGAAAAGGCGTTATTTAATTATAAATAAATAAATATAAATCTTAAAATTAAACTGAAAATTTTAAAAAATAGTTTGAAATAAAACACTTTTAATATAAAAGGTCTTCATTTAATAGCTCCACTTTAACGTTAATAAAAAGTAGACGAAACCTAAAATTTTACCGAAAACCTTACCCGGGAACTAGATTTACATATAAATTAGTCGTTTTTAATATATAATAATTTAATTTAATAATGTAATATTTTTTACTATTTACTTTCTGGTTCATACTACTATTACGTAATTAAGAGATCTTGCCCCACTTTTTTATGTTTTATTTCTATTAAGTTTTATACTTTATAACTAGTATAAAAACCGATTATTTATAAAAATTTTATTAATTTAATAAATAGTAACTATATTTTCTACTATTTATTTTTATACTCAGATATATATAATTCAACTAAATAAAAAAACTTGACCTAATTAGGACCAGTGTGGGGCTAACTACGGCTAGTCGCAAAGTGGCCCGCGAGGGGGTGGCCCGTGAGGGGGGTGGTCATCTTTAGTACTTGAGGGGAAAATCAGTTCCTTCTTTACCGGCGTACAATGCCGGAAGCACGATCGCTGCCACGGTTAGATAAATACAATATCTCTATACCATTCCAAGACACTCGATGCTCCGGAACTCCCTGGTATTACACGATACGTCATTTGGAACAGTTTCAAAGAGCGTGGTGAATCTACTTAGGCGAAGAACTTATACTTGATTGCATCTGCAATGACTGCAAAGTGGACAGTCGCTATATTCTAATTTCCCTCCTCCTCTCTTCTACAACGCTCCGCCGTGTCCCAAGCTGTAGCGCTTTTAGCCGATCTCATCATCTGGATCGTCAAATGGTTGGTGATAGCAAAATTTCATTGTCGCGAACTTGCCCTGCCGAGAAACCGTCAAGCTCTAGAATGGATGCGTTGCGAACAGTCAAACACTCCACTGTTGTTTGCGACATAGTACATATTGAGAGTGGTGATATACCATTAGCAATGTTACAGACAACGACGGGAACAAGCAAAGTGAGTCCGCCACAAACACATATAACACCTTCTTTTAATAACATACTTATACTAATTCCGTTGCAACAGAAAATCTCGCTAAGCTAGAAGACATTAGTGAGATGAGCTCAAACGACTTCGAAGGAAAAGTCATTCGTATCGAGAACGAGTTAACACACATGCGTAATGAATTATAGAAACTTAACAAGTTTTATTATACGCGGTCTCTGACACTAACAGTCAGCGAATACTCTGTCCCGCACGTCGGCAATCCATAGGGGACAGCCTAATCGATCTGTTCTTGCTAGTTCGTCAATACTTATATCAATCTTGATGAAAAAGGGAAGAGCAGCTAAGCAATGACCATGTGGCGAATGAGACATCGAGGATGATATTATGGACAGTTATGATACTATTTAGGTGGCGATGTGATTGTGATATGGTCGCTACTCTAGTTAGCCTGACCACCACATTACCCGACAAGTGGTCGCCTAAGCTATAAGAGCATTGCATCGATATGCCAACAGCGAAATTGGCCGGCCCGCAATTGCACATTTACTTTGTTCACCTTCTAGATTCCATAGTCTAAGTAGTGGAAAGTACAGCCCTTCCAGCTGTAATCAATTTGCTGAACCTGTTGTTACAGGTTTAACTTCAACGAAACATGTGAACCAAATACCATAATGTTTTGTGCGTTAATATCCGCAACCATCGAGGCTAATCATGCCATCAATGACAGCAACTGAATTGAGCATTTGATGGTAAACCCTGACTATCGATGACAAAAAGCCTTTCAAAAAGGTCGCCGACGGTCTGGCAATGGACCGGAAGTCTACTTTCAAACAGGCCAAGGTTATTAGAAGGGCGACCAAAGAAAGTAAATTGAGCGATGACAAACTGGCCTTCCCAACGAGACCCATTCGATGGCTCCTGAGCCCATTCCTAATTTTCCGCCGACCTCCAGCGAATATCCGGCCCCGCTGGCCGCCAACGCCACCAACGAGAGTCTAGTTCATCTACTGCTACTTGTCCAACAGTTCTTGGACGAACACTGATGAGAAATAAGTAATGAATGATGAGGTTAAATTACAGGCTGCTGATATCTGGTGGAGGCTACCCTGTAGCATACGTTGCCGGGATACCATACCGGTATATCTGCAGCGCCCCACCACCAAATTTGGGTATACCTTTTAAAGATTAGGTGTGGCATCTGCCGCCTTGTAATCAACTGCTCCACTGGCAGTCCTGACAACAATTAACGTTTGTTTGCCGCTCCCACCTTAACCGCAGCTGGCACATCTTCGGGCATAACATGGTCGGTCTGTCGATGTCTGAGATGCGTAGACACAGAGTCGCCCATTCTGGCCGCTGGTCAATATCGCGAAGACGCGCTTCAAGGCGAAGAGGACAGAGAGATTGGATTGAATGGGAAGAACTACCAGCGATACCAGACGATCAGATATGAGGCCCAGAGCGCATTGAATCTGTGTACGCAGACTCAAAGCTCTCTCAACAATAACGTAAGGTTTCTCAACAATCACATCTTAACAACAATGGTTTCGTCAACAGTCCAAACTCTGTCCTCCAAATAGACTTTAGTCGCATGAAGCTAGCTTGCCGCCGCTGCAATGCAGTGATGGACGTAGTGCTGCCATCCCCAGGAAGTTCACCTCTTGCGCAGGCCGTGTCCGTCCCTGTCTGAGCGTTATGATATGCGACAGAAGAGACCTGTCGACTTCTCGAATAAAAACAACGATAGCACACTCCAGCAAAGGGAAAGGAACTAGAACTAGGACGACGAAGCATACGTGGAAGATCTCAAGACTGGCGAAATGATAATCCATAAGACCAAAAATCGCTACGTGCTCCCGTGGCACTTTGCACTCCGAATTGATGAGCTGACGGCCCCGGCTTTAGGTTCGACGAGATGTGTAGACAAAATATGAGATCTTTCACTTCTCGGTTTCATATCAAAAAACCAGACGGTAATTGATCTTGCGGCGATCATTACTAGACGAGCTCCGGGTGAAATATTATGATGAAAGAGGCCAAGCAGCCGTTCCAGCGCCATGCTGCCGAGCTTAGTCTGAATAGAGAGGCGCAATGGATGAGAGGATCATCACGGGTTCAAGCCAACCTGCCCACCAAGCGCACGCCTGATCAGAATTGGAGCTCAACCACAATGACAGGACTTAGCTATCAGTTACAACAGCCCAACACTACCACTGTCCACGCCCGAGTAGAAGGCAATGGTAGTAGAATGAACATACATCCTACAACGGAGGGCTCTAGAGCCAATCTTCCGCATCCCATACCAAGCGAATCCAACGCTCCCCGAGCCGGCGTTGGCGCTTCTGAGACCGCCAGCAGCTTCAACACATCGCATCAAGTCCTTGAACAAGGAGCTCTGCAGAGACCGAGGTATGGGCGAAGCAGCGCTCTGGGCAGAGGCGGAGCCGCTACTGGTAATCCGAACATGCCCTCTTTTCAGGGCACCACGAAGATCGGTCCTTGGGGCCCCAGATTCGACCAGGGCCACCAAACGACTGCCAGTGGGTATGGACATATTCATAAACACTTCCATTCCACGCAGTCCAGAGGCCCCAACAGGCACCATGGCCAGGCACCATACTGCAATCCAATGATCAGCGTACGTAAACAGGCAAACATCAACAACTCAGTCTGCTCGATATCTCCTACACTCCATAGTACCCCAACTATGGGCAAATCTGGCGAGCCTCAAGTCCTTACCCTGGTCAACGACACGAGCGACCTGCGAGGCCCCGGGGCGGAGACCGTCCATGAAGCAGAGCACAGAGGGACCAACGAGCCGTTTGGAGATACGGCTCCTGTTTCTGAGCATGCGGACATGGGAGCTGAAGGGAGTTCCCAACAAACTTTTGAGTGTATGGAGGATGATATCCCCAATACCTTTGCCGACCTCTACGATGCCATCATTCAGAGCCGGGCGTCATCGCTTGAAGAGCGTTGCATGGAATTCCCACTTATGTACACGGAGTCAGGCTTTGAAGATCCAGACCTTTCTTGAGTCATAAATCGGAGTTACTCGTACATATAAGATTTAAGTAGTTATGGCTTATCTCTGTATAAGAAAGGGATCCCACTTTCTTTTCTAGGATGAGTTGCTACTTATACTGCAAGTTCTACGATCAATCCACCTCTCGTACCAACATGTGAGAACAGTAGCATTCCCACAAAAAGCTTGAAGCTACATAGCTCGATGAAGTTTTGACAAAATGTTGGACAGCGAAACAGCTGTCGTCAAATTATGCAGCCTAGAACATTAAGAATGCACAGAAAACAGTCGAAGGGCACGTCGCAAGAGGCGTCATATCGAGAACCTGATTACACCACACGAGGAGTATCTTGAGACTCTTGCGAGCGAGATTAGACAGCTTCAAGACACAAACCGAAAGAGCAAGCGAGACCTTGGGAAATCGCGAAGATGCCGAAGAAAAAGACTGCTACGGGAAGCATCTTGATTTCACGCGGTGAACCTCATTAGAAACAGCCAAAGAATGGCAACCCATTGGAGAAGGGTGTGCGAAGATGCAGGAAGGTAGCAACATGCTCCAGGGTTTGCACAGGCCAGAACATCAAGCTGCTAGCAATCTCAATTCAATGCCGGGACCTTGCTGATTGTAAGATGGCTCAGCGCCGCGCTGAGAACTGGCAGGCAACTTGGAGATTCCCTGCCGGAATCTGTTGTTGCTTCAACGGCTGCTGCTACTATGCTTACGTTCACTTTCCTGCATTGCAGTACCAAACGAGCCTTAATCAATAACATACATAAATAGGAAGGAGGCTTAACTTTATCTACGGCTCAAGCACACTTCTTTCCATCCTACAGTCGACATATTTACCGTTGCACTGAGTCTCGACGCCCATCCTGCAATCCAACGAACCAGATGGCTGATGACCAACGAGCGATAGTATTGAAGGATATCGTCACCATGAACCACAGTACTGGCGCTGTCACCTTCCGGCAAAGCCAAGAAGTAATCCTATACGTCAGCGCATACACTCTATCCGCAGCCTGGCAGATGCAGCCAGCTCGCGTCGACATGCAGGTTACAGTACAGGTTCATCTATCCACCGCGAATCAGCGAGGGCTTTCAAAGCGAGGGCTTTCAAGCGCAACAGCCACAAACGCCGTCAATACCCTCCACAAGTCTCGTCTTTCCACTGCAAAAGTGCGCGCTCTTGCCTCGCTCATGACCACAGGCCCTATTCTCACCGATCAGACTTTCCGAAGGAGTCCAACCCAAGAACAAGTCAACATGGATGCAACCTGTTGTACTGCTCACTGGACCTTTGACCTGGACATCGCTACTCTCACCTCGAGTCATACATCAACTGCAAGTCAAGAGCTTTCCAGTGTCACTCAGGAGAGCACAAATCATCTAACAGCGGAAACATCCAAGCCCTCCAGCGGTGCCATGTACCAGGACGGCGATGCAGTCTTTGAGGCAGAAGTAACCAGGGAGACGGGGCCGATGGAATGGTTTGACGAGGAGGTCGGGTCTATGTTGACCAGAAATGTCGGTTCTGATGACATTGGTCCACGGGAGCCAACGTGAAGGGCGCGTCAATGTTGGAGTATTTGAATGGTTCGTCCCGTTATAATCAAGATAACCGTTAAACTAGGTACGTTCTGCGTGGCTCTGCCGTGTAGACAGTGAAAAACGGGAAGATACACAGTAACATGTTGCAAAGAATAACTGGAATAACTGTCAGAAGCAGTACTAATGAAGGCAATCTACTGATCACTTGCAATAAATTCTGAAAAGTACTGTAAAGACTGTATATTCTGCGATGGTGGCGATGAAAAACTAGCTGAATGGTACAGCGGTATTATACCGTTGGGGTAAGCTATCTGTACAAGTCTTCGCTGACTAAGCAGGCCTCTATTGCAACAGTTCATCCCATATCGTTGAGATGGACGGGACACCTCTGGCTAGGCAGAAAGTGGTACGGCATGTGGAAGTTAGGTTGCACTGGTGATAGCTCCAGAGGCCATAGAAAAGGGATGACTTACTTCTTCATAGGTCAATAAGAAATGAATTCAGGTGCTCTGCAGGATTCTAGTACTTCTTCGGTACATTAAAAGAACATACTCAAATTTTCGCCGCATTTACCGCCTCGGGCCAATCTTCAAGCCCGTCTTCTACGACTCGAATATCAATCATTTCGGAAATTGGCAAGCTTTTGAGGATCAATGCCTTGAGAAAAAAATTCAGGCCTTGAAAGATGGTCGAGTTCGTAGCGATTCATCAATCGAGTCATTTGAAACAACAAGATGCATTGAGTATGTTACGCCTCCAGGGGAAACGACACCTCGAAAGCGCATTAAACCTTTGCCTCATATCTCGCATTTGTCCGGTCGCCACGTATCATATTCCCTCTCATGTTCGTTTTTAACGTAAAGGAAGGAGACCTTACATGGCAGTTGTTGAGCTCGCCAACTTCAAGGTGCCTGGCACCCGTTCCTTAGTACTGATATGGACATCGTTGCGCTCCTATTGAGCTCAGAACTGACCAGCCACACTAGATCCGACAGAAATGGTTCTTCGTCTATGATAACTGCCATTTTATACGTTCAATATCTTCTTTAACTCAAACAGTAACTCAAAGCTAATTTGACAACTTCTTAACTAGAAAACTTGAAATGTGATCGATCAACACATGATATGAGCTTGCATAGTACTGCTTGTAGGAACCTACTACCAACGTGATCACCGCCACTGAGTGACCATGGCGGTGCTCTGAATGGCTGGGTTCCCAACCGCGCCTTCTCGATAAGCTACAGCTGGTCCAAAGAGCACCTTCCCTCCCAATCGACATCAACACTTTTTCAGCTTTGCTCGTTGGCGTAGGTATTCTGTACCCTTTCGTTGCATTGTTGCATGGTCCTTCCTTCCCTTTAACCTCTTCTATGCTCCATGACTCTTTGACTCTTGCCAAATCGCCTTCTGCGTCGCCATACTGGCTACGCGCTTCTAGGCTTTCTGTCACTCCAACACACTGCCCTGCACACCCGTTCACGTTGCGGGGCTCTAACATCTCTATGCCCGTTCCGTAACACACGTTCTTCCCCACTACCATTCACCAACCTCAGTTGCCCCTCGCGACTTCCCTCACACCCTCCTCTCACACCCACCAGCTCTTTTCTCTTCTGTATCCTCCACCCCGACCGGCATCCATTTCTGCCACATACAAGGACCACTTCACACTACTTACCGTGATCTCCATCAACAGACTGCATCAAAGTCGTTGACATCGTCAACTGCTCGGAACTGCCCGCCGTTTTGTCGACCCTGCCACTAACTCACGCACGCACCAACCTTCATCAGCCGCCATGGAGCACGCTACCTCTCCTGAGCAGCTTCACGCGTTCCTTTGGGAGGCACTAAAGGTGCAGCTTCAGCCGGACAACCCATTCATCAGGATCACGGATACCTTGTTCGTTCATTTAAGCGACAAGGGCCGCCAGTTTCTTGGAGAGCAATTAAGGTAGGTAATGTCGCTTGTGTTTACACTCCAGGCCAACATGTTCCTCCAGAACCCATTTACTTGACAGCGTTGCGGTTCACATACAATGCAATTAGAGCTAACGTTGAGTCTCTAGTTCTGTGCTTGGAGGCAAGGACATTGAATTCATCATCGACGGCTACAGCAACGGTCAGATGTTTCTTGCCAATCGACAGGATCTAGTCCATCATTCTCATCGCCAGATACTCGATGGCCCCGATCTCCTTCCCGTCCTTCTGATGGTGCCCGACGTTGAGCACCGAAATCCTCTCCCTAATGCTAGTCTGTCGCAAGATTCGGGCGCCAGTAGCATGCCGCCTGAGACAGCTAACTCGATAGCTGCTCCTTCAGCATCCGCTGTGTCGGCTCCCACCCGAGGACCGACGGCTCATCACTCAGCCTCGCACTCTGCTACCCCAAGCAACTATGGAGTGGCTGCCCCTTCCCAACCTGGTGTATCCACTTCGGCTGTGATGACTCCCGATATTGTGACAGCTAGTCGCTCTATCGCTCAACCTCCGATGATCAGAACTAGTGGAGTTACTGCCGATCCTCAAGCTCGCCGTCAACGTTCACCGCCAGCTGCCACGCAGAACCAGATACCTGCAGGCGCAGATAGTTCACCAAAGTCAGACGGCAAGTCAGCGAAAGGGGGAGCAGAACTTGAGCTCAGCAACTCCGACCCTGTCACCCGCAAGAGGATTGAGAAACCGCCTAACTCCTGGAGTTCCTTCCTCCGGGACATGAGCCCGGGAATTCTGAAGGCCCATCCTGGTTGGAATGCAATCAAGATCAGTGAGTCAATTGGGACATCACCGCGGCGGCTCTGTGGCGAGGGTTCAGCTAACATTTCGAACAGACACCCATTTGGGCCCAGTTTGGCGTTCGATGACCGACGAGCAACAGAAGCCGTGGGTTGATAAAGCTGATGAGCTTCAGAGGCAACACAAACTGGAATATCCGTCTTTGACACGTCGGAACGACAAGAAGAGATCTTACGACGGAGCAATGGCCAACGTCCGGGTCAAACAGAGAAAGGTGTTCCCAGTCGCTGACTTGGATGAAGATGGCGCGGTGACATTGAAGACCGCCATCGACATGTCTGCTAAGCTCTCCGCGATGGCTACAGACCACGACGCCGATGAGTACATGCGCTCCGACTCCCCTGATGACACTCCAATGCTGTCTCGCGCCCTCAACAACGGCAATACGCAGTCCAATGCTATCCGCGGCGCAGATGGCCAACTTTCCCTCCTCTCAATGCCTGACGCAAGCGCTTACCAGCACTACTGGTCGATGACTGAGAACCATACTGAAAATGCAGTCGCGGAATCTCGCTCTTCCCACGCTTCTCCTACAAGCCTTAATCCCCCCAACATGGTACAACAGACAACCACTCAAGTCCAAACCACCAGTGTCGATGCCAACAGGGACAGCAATAGTGGCAACAAAGGCCCCCATTAAGCCTGTAATGCCACAGCAGAGAGACGGTTTCTCATGGGTGGGCAGAGAAAGAGTCAGAGGACATGGACGTGGCAGCGTGGTGATAGGCTTGTCGGTAGGAGGCACGGGATGCTTCACCATACATCGGGCCCGTCGGAGAGTTGAGATGCGGCGGCATTCAGGGTCAAAGCAACCATTGTGTCGCGTCGGTGCGCGATTTTTCTTTTTGTACTTCTGTCACGTATTTCGCAGACAGCACGACAAGGGTGCACCGCCCTCGGGACGGAGATCTTCCTTGCCAACAATGGAGCACTGCTGCCGGCCACGGGGAGAAAAATGACCATCTGCTTTGTTCGGTCACTTGCCGGAAACCAGGCAATTAATTCAAGGCAGTTAAATAAATCAGAGGATTGAGAACCTCGGAGACAGGGCACATAGGTAGCGATCATAGCTTCGTACTAATCCTAAGATCGATATCCTCATATGCACTTTCTGATAAGATCCAAGTATCCCTGAGAAGGGGGTTTGATGGGCATTGGGAAAAATTCATAAAATATTAAAACAGATATCTAACTAGACTTACTTCTGTTGAGTGTCGACTGGGTCCACCGGGTAACAGTATATCTGAGTTTCACGATACATCTTCATCATGGCACGGCTTAAGGATGCCTACCCGAATCAGGCAGAATCTACACGCTATTTGAAGTCTCTTGTCGCGCTGCTTTCACATAAAATCCGTAAAACTCATCACGCCACAGTCAAACACCGGTTGTGTAGATAGTCAACAGTAGTATCTTGGCTCTATACTCACTGATATGGCGAGAGGCTTCATTTTGTTCATTACAGACCTGGCTTGGACGTAGAAAGCCATTCAGCAATGCCGAGTCGGCCGAGACTGAAACTATGCCTGACACTCCAGAGTAAATGATAGAATATATTGCATGTCGAGAAGGCATGCCGGCAGCATTCAGACGAGCCCTCGCCTTTTTTTTGTACGCAGTTCGGAGCATGATTATTTCAGACTCTTTTTTTTCGTCCTTCGTTTTAAAATGATGAGCGAACGATATGTCAAGGGTTGTACCGAATTGCGAGTTTCTTTCCCATTGGGCTCCGTTACTTTTTCTGGTTTCGTCTTTTAGTGACGGCCTATGATGGGTCGCCACCACGAGAGCCTCCTAGGGCTTGAGCGAGCAAGAACGTAAGATTAGAGACTCAGCCTGTGGGGAATATCGACGGTGGTCTGTGAATTCGAGGTTGAGAGAGTAACTTTGCTTGGTAGCGGCCTTGTAGCCTGGTATACTAGGACTCCTCGCAGAACTTCTTATCACAGCATAAACAGTCAGTGTCGGGCTGTATATAGATATTCCTGGTTTGCTTCCATGAGGCCTAGTGTTATTGGCCCCATATCGTTCTTTCTTGTCAATAATGAGGTAACTTTCACTGCATATGAGAGCAGCTCAGCTGAACATAGCGATGAGGTAATGATTAGTTGAAGCTTATGAATGATAAAAGCGGAGGGTTATATCGAACATGAACGTTGTTACGAACCAACAGGGCCACTGGCCCATTGTTCAGACCGAGCGTTAGAGGACCGAGCGTCAGAGCCAAGACACGGTTACGAGCATATGTTCGGAAAGAACATATTACGTAACCTATTTACCTACTCGTAAGTTAAAATAAAAATAAATAAATAAGCAGGCGCAACTTACAGTACTTACGGCATTCGTATAAGTGAGCCAGGCGAGCAATACAAGTCAACACGATAATAAAAGAGGAAAACAATCGTATAAAATATCCCTTATGTATCTAGTCATTCCTTTACTCATCTATTAATCTAAGTATTCAGTTTCTTCCTAAAACTGAATAGGAAGCAGTTCCTAACGACTATTGTTATTACATTGCTTAGTGACATAGCGAAGTTTCTTGACGAACTAAACCCCATACTACCGGTTAAAACTTATTATTGACACTGGTCGTCACAAACGTCCTGTATTCCTAGTCGACGACGTCAAGGCTGGCAACACTGTGTATCCATCACAAACTTAGAAGTATTGCACTGGAGCCCAGTGTAGGCTCCCCTTGGCTAAATTCGAGACCCGAAACGATGTCAGCAACGCATTAGCGGTCTGTTGCGCGTGGAGATCTTGATTTGCTGCTCTGACAACCTACAGCGTTACGCCGGTAAGTTCTCTTCTATCTAACTTTCACACCACCCGGTGCGCTGGTAATTTGTCCAGAATCTCCAGTCCCTGCAGAAACCTACCTCTCGCTGTTTCTTTGCCTGGTGACATCGCCATTCTGCTTCACCTTCGCCACGTTCCTGCCCCCTCCCTTTTCCCCCCTCCCCCCGGCGTGCATACTTGGCATTCCCCTGGGCGAGCCGTCTGCACTTCTTATTCTCTACCCACCTCTCATTTGTCATCATTGGCTGCCTTTGTCGCTCGAGGCCTACCCATGTGCCATGTCTCTTGTTTACTGCCACCAATCATATCACCTCCTCACTGACGAATCATTTGCCTGTGGCCATCACGCCTTTCCGCCGCCGTCACCTGAACCATCTGAGGCACTCGTCTCCTGCGATTGCCATGGTCAATCTCCCGCGGTCAACCCCCCCCCCCCCCCCCCGTCTCTCGCCGGTTTCCACCTCGATCACAACACATCCCACTCACAGTCATTTCTTCGCTCGACGTTATTTCTTGCTGGTCACCCTTGATCCAAGTAGCTCTACAAGCATCTTCTACGCTAGTATCTTGGTCGCTTGCTGTTTTTTTGACGTTTGTTGCCCAGTCAGCTCGTCACCATTGGCTCCCTAGTACTGCTTGCCAATTGCCATAACTCCTCGCCGCGACGAAGTCCGCACTTGGCCAACATGGAGCCGAATCTTTCCCGTGAGAATGTCATTGGCATGCTGTGGAACACTGCACGCCTGCAACTACAACCAGACCGCCCTTTTCTCAGGCTCACAATTCAGACGTACACAAGCTTAGGGGACGAGGGACAAAATCTCTTCCGAACGAAGTTCAGGTACGTCCCTTCTCTGCATCCACCGATGCAAGCCAAGTTCCTGCCGCATATACGTCGACATACATCCACTTCATCAGTTTCATATCCATCCAAGATGTCTACTCCGTTCTCCGCGAACTGTCGTGTAGTTGGATGCGACGTGAAAAAGCTCATCCAACGTGATCACAGTTGCCGCCTCATCCAAATCTCCGTGTTTCGCAAGACGACTTCTCTTGTAGCCCGTCTATTCCACCCGTCGTCTATGCTTGCAATACACTGACGTCTAATTATTCTCTAGTGCACTGATCAACTCCCCTACAGAGTTCTTCGCAGATGATTCGGGTAGCGATATCATGTTCCTTGCAAACATCCAAGACCTAACACGCTGCACCGGCCGGATTGTGCACATTACCTACGGACAGTTGCCCATTCTCATGGTCTCAAGTCAGACTGCGTTGAGTCCATCCGCTGTGACGGCCCTCTCGGCGCCGGGCCCGGGCGTGGTCGTCCCTCCGGTCGCAGGTTGTCCGGCGCCTCGTTGCTCCCCCACTGGGCTGTCGTCTGCCCGTGCAACCACTGAGCCTGCTTCCTACACGATCGACGCTACAGTTGCCAGTATTCCTGCCTTTCACCATCCGACAACAAGTGCCCGGGGTAATGATAGCTTTTCAACGCTCAATCCCGCCACTGGTCGGCCTGCTAGTCTTGGGATGCTTGTTGAGTCTCGGGCTTGCCGCCAACACCTTGCCTTGGCTCCGCACGCCTAGGTATCGTCGGAGCAGCCTAATGCGGCCAGCCGACCAGATTCAAGAGCGATCGCAACCGAACCAAAAGCGAGACCCGATCCCAAGAGACTCGATTTCCACAAGCTGGACCCAGTCACTGGGAAGACATGACTCCAGAGATACTGAAGGTCAACCCAGGTTGGGACGCGACCAAGATCAGTAAGTCAGGTCGTCGTACAAAGTGGTAAACATCTACTAAGAATGGTTTCCAGATTCCCACCTGGAACCAGTCTGGAGAACCTTAACCCATGTGCAGCAGAAGCCATGGGTCAATCGAGCTGTTGAGGCTCAAAGATTACACATAACCTAACACTCTAATTATTGGACTCCTGGTGGGCGCCACAAGCGAAAGCTGCCAGAAATGATCAGGAACAACCCACGGCCCAAGAGAAGTGAGTTACTTTCAGCTACAGACCTGTCAGAGGACCGGATTGTGACATTGAGTATCGCCATTCAAATGTCTGCCAGCGCTTCGGCATCGGGACCGACAGATGACCAGAACGCTGAAGCTGCCGGTGGTTCCAACATTATCACGCACCAAGAGACTACGACCGCTGACGTATTTAACGCGATGGGTGGCCAGAAGACTACGACCACTGGAGACACCACCTCCAGCAATGATCAAGAGACTACAAATACTCATGAATCCAACACAATCATTGGCCCAAATCTCGCCAGTATTGAGAATAGCAACGCCAACAATGAACAAGAGTTTGACTTTGAGGCAATGCTCGCCGAGTCGGCCTCGTTCATCGACAGCTTTTTGGCAAGTAATTAATGTCGGTGAGAGTGAGATCTCCAAGTTGGGAGATCACGATATCGTGCGACAACAGGAGTCACACTAAGGCGTGGGTAGACCACCATCGATTTCGACAATGCCATATTTTCTTATTTTTTTCCCTTTGCGTCGGACAGCATGCCGTGGCTCAAAAGGCCAGCAGGCGCAAGCGACTCGTCCTTCGAGCAAAGACACAGGCTTCCTGCGAAGCGGGCGAAGCGTTCTCGGCCAGGCAAAGCTCATGAAACGACACGTGGTTGTCGGTTCAGAGGGTTGCGATATTTGAGGACTACGCTGCAGGGCAAACAACGTCTAAATAGGGTTATGGTTCATATAAATACAAGTAACTAACTCCGATTCCGCTCCCCGTTTATTAGTGACATCTAGTCCAATTCATTACGATGCCCTCGTCATCAAATCGTTACCCCAGTGAGATTGCGACGTCCCGCTTCGATAATGGCACCGGCCTACTAATATTGCGCTTGAGACCTCAGAGCTCATGGAACACTTCATGTAATTTCCAGGGAACTGCTGCGGCTCAGGGAATCACTCCTGGCTGCGTATGATACTCGTTAAGACGTCTTAACACAGGGCCGCCCACTTAAGCGCCCAACTCTCGCCTCGACGACATCAAATTCTTGCTGTATGCCCATCTTGCTCGTCACACCTGCACCACTCGTCTACGCGGCGGTCATGATCAAATGCAATTCAGTGTTGAGGTTCCAGATCCTTAAAGTCTTAGAGCATCTTCTGGATCCTAAACTTCACCAAAACACTGCGTTGAAGCTATCTAACCTTGCCAGGTGGCCACCGATCAGCCAGGGATTGTTGCCAAATGGGGTTGGGAGATGCGTTGATATAGCCGGAGCCTGACGACGAACCACTTTATTCCAGGAATTTTAATAAACCACCGGGTCACCAATTTAGCAAACATAATTCCCAACATGCCATCATTATCAACTTCTCTCCAATCTTCTCTTTCCACCACGCTCTTGTGCCTTGGATTCACAAACACTTTCACAACCCCGTGTGCCTACCCAAGCTTAACCACACCATGATCCTAAACGTCGCGTGCTGGTTGATTTTCCTCACTTGCGAGCATTTTTTCTTTGCCTCCATAACACCCAATTGACACCTTCACGTTCGCATCTTCACTTGTGGTCTTCACCGTCGCTCCGCTTCCTCCTCCTCGCTCGCCGCCGGCACGACCGTCCGCCCTAACGTCGTCGACTCTTTGCCGCCATTTGACTCCATGATCATTCATGATGGAGGCATTTTCCTCCCCAGTAGAAGGTCAACTCGATGCTGTTGAAGCTTGCTCTACTCCAATTGCAGAAACAGCACCCATTCATCACTATCACAAGATCAATCTACGCCCAGTTGGGTGAAGAAGGCTGAAACGTCTTCCAAGGAAAGCTCAAGTATGTTGTTCATCGATTGGTCCTCTATAAAGTAGTCATTTCGCCCTACACATGGTTTCTCGGTTCCATTCCACGCCTAGCCAACAAAACCTCTCTCAAATTAATTCATTTTTTCCTAAATGAAGCCATCGCTGCAGGTATCCATAATGAATGATCGTTACATTATGCCACACTGCACCTATTACCATGTTCACTTTCTCTCTATTACATTTCTCCATTGGCCCTATGCGCCAAAGACTCAGTTTGTACAGCCTCGCCAGTCTCGCAGTTGAGACCCGTCGTAAATATGATGCTGATACAACTGTAGCGCTACTCTCAATAGATCCGCCGAATCCATCCTAGATGCTTACGTTACCGAGCTTGTGTTTCTCGCCAACCAACAGGACCTAGCCAATCACTTCGATCGCTCGGTTTCCGTTGTTCCACATCAGCTTCCAGTTCTACAGATGCTGAACAACAGGGATCGAAACCCTGCGTCTCGTGCAACTCAATCACTAGTCTCTGCTTCTCCTGACAATCGGTCCACAACCGGCGAATCCATCATCATCCCAAGCACCATTCCAGCGGGACTGTCGGCCTCCCCCCAACGTACGTTCCCAGCTGTGCCGCAAGCCTAGTCGGCTTCGGATCAGTCTGGCAATCACGCCGAACTCCAACTAGGAAATACACGGACGGAGAGAGGATCGGTTGTCAATCATACCCAGTACCAAAAGCGCAACTCGGTCAACATTATTCCAACACCAGATGCTGGCATCGCCCGCACTGTTACCTGCGTCAGTTCCGGGATTCCAGCTGGATATGAATTTTCCACCCAACGCCCCGAGCAGGCTACGCAAGGTTATGTGCCTCCGAGTCACCCTGAAGCAGAGAAACAACCCAATCCGACAATCATTTCAACGCAAGTAGGACGAGCGCAGGATCTTAGCAAACTGGATCCAATCACTGGGAAGCGGATCAAACGACCGCGAAACTGTTGGTGCTTATATTGCAATAGGGGCTGGAAAAGGGTCTAGCTTAGTCAGCCAAGGAGTGGGTATACTCCAAGGCATACACTATATACTAGATAGACACACTTACCCATTTTTTTCATCGGCATCGCCTTCGGCGATGAATACACACAGTCATTACAGTAATTTATGACCTTCTTTTGCTATGATCAGTTGATTGCCCGTATTAGTGATACCGTACAGTACCAGATTCATTCATTATTAATGTTATATATACCATGTTTCTTCCTCTTTTTTAATATTTGTTTCGACGACTCTGTATCTGCGTAGCAGATGCACACCGTCGGCGATAAGGGTTTTCGGCAATAAGATTTCAACAATAATCTGGTGCATCGGTTCCAGGTACAATGGTGGCTGATCACTTAATACCGCCCTCTTCATCGTTTGGTACCTATGGAGCGGCTGTTCCCTCCGGTGCTGATGTGTTGACTTCCGGGGTTACAAACCTCGGTGTTGCGGCGGCTGGTCACTCCAGCTCCTCCTCTCGCACTCTAGACAATGACAGGATCAACTCCGACTCTCACACTCTCTATCAGCACCCAAAGCCAGCTTCGCCGAATGGTTAGATGCCTTCGGAGCGGTTCTGGTACCGTGGATCGAGCTGGAGGAAACGGTGATGAGCTACGTATTGGTGATAGCACAAACAAGGCACAAGATGATATCCGCAACGTCGATCCCGTCACGGGTAAAAAGATCGAGCAGCCACCCAATTCATGGCCTTTGTTCCTCAGATATGCAGAATCTGAACGATGATGTGAGAAATTACACGATCTCTGAGCAGGACTGATCACAGGAAACAACTGAGGGAAGGAATTTAGTATATAGCTCCATACTTGCTTATTCTCTAGTCATTGCTTCACTCAATTATCAATCTAAGCATCTTCTACCTTTTTAGAATTAGATGGGCGTAATCTCCTAACCACTTCCATACGACAATCAGTACAGAGAGGTATCATCTATTGCTCAGTTGCATCTATTGATCATTGATCAATACCTAACCTGCAGCGAGCCGCACCAGTCTTGCGATATTCTCGGCAGCATATCTCCTTTCCGTATAGTCCCTCAGGTCAAGCCACGTGGTGCAGGTCACAGGTAACACCATGGTTGGTTCGTCCTCTTGAATGTCTTCTAGGTAATCGTCCGAGATTTCGAAGCACAAGAAGCACACTGATGATCGTGCAGCGGCGATGATAAAGACACTGTACAAGAGGCGGGCGTGTTAGCTGATTACTACACCGGGACTTTGAAACTGTTGTCTAGACGTAGTTGCTCGGCGCGGTTGGCCTTGTGAATCTAAGTTGGGGGAGGCTTGTATGTACGGACTATTCTGTCAAATAGACAACTTTGCGTCTAAGCCGTCCCACCAGGGCTTCGGCCGTCATCTGCCCGAGCCACTTATCCGAGATGCCGGGTCGTCCATTCTCAAACTGCCCGAATCCCCTCTTGGCTTCGAACAGGGCATCATAAGAGTGGTCCAACAATGGCGTGGGACGTAAAAAGCGGCCATAGGGGTATGTACGCGAGGGTTGTGCGGGGCCGGGTCGCCGTCGCAGTCCTCCGTCGTCCTCGGCTTGGATGGTCCAACGGCCTCCCAGAGTCACTGTGGTGTTAACCGGGGTGCGGACCTCAATACGGTCCTGCTTGCCCCAAGCGTCAAACGGGATTGCATACAGGGCACAGCGTACGAAACAGTCCAGAAGCCGCTGTGTGCTGACTTCGCGGGTCATAAGACGGGCTTGGTCCGCTGGGACGAAGGCGTCGTCTTGGGAAGAAGCCTGCGAGCTGGACTGTACAGGGCTGGATGACCCGATCTGCATCGTTGTGCTCTCCACCATGCCTGCATGGTCGACTGCAATCCGGTTTCGTTTAGCCGCAGGCTGACCCAATGGACTACTTGGTAAATCGTGATCTTGTTCGACTCTCGTAGCTTGATCAAGGGGTCCTACATCAGTTAACGCGGCCCAGAACTGTCCGAGAGGGCCTCCGTATTCTGCCACCAAATCGGTCTCCGTCCACCCCCATAGGTGCGGGGTCACCTGGAGAAGGTCTTTTATCGCTGGGTTCGACAGGAAATCGTCGCAGTCGGCCGTTTTCGCTAGGAGAAGCGGGTGAAGTCTTGAAGTAACCTTGACCACCACTCGAAAAGTAGCCAACTCTTCGGCAGTCCACGAACTGCCAGGGGGCAGCTTCGCGCCGCGCTCACACAGAGGTATCGGGCGGCGATGTCGGAGGGCCCCTGTGCTGGTGACTGCGTTGAAGTAATCGGACATGATATCTATCCTAGAACAAAAAAACGAAGGAACAAGGGAAAGACAACTTCAAATGGAACCGGCCGGACAGCCTACAGGCAAAGAAGAGCAACTAATACATTTGTTCGCCAATACACAGGGGCGTGTGTCTAGGCAACCTACGCGCCAGCATTATACCCCCATCTTTGACCCCTCTCGTGCGGATTCCACCGTCTGGCCAATGCCATTGCGCCACGATCATCATAGCATGCCCTGCAGCTGTGACTGGATGGGGCGCCAAGCGGGGAGAACGGTCGTCATGGTCATGTGGGCGCGACAGAGCTGGCTAGTAGCATAGAATGCCCGAGTCCGGTCAGGCCTGCTGCATCATCACTAGCGGTATTAGGCTCGATATTCACGTCTAATACGCCGAGAGGACGGCGGGGACGGTCTGACAGACGAGCTCGGCTCGCAGTATCTACACAGCCGTCGGGCGACAAGGGACGTTTTCGGCTCGAAGGCGAGGGACTCGGACTCCCAACGACGGTAGTAATAGAGACAGCGGCCAAGAGACGTTGCCTGAATGTGTTGTAGGGTTCGAAGGGGATGCGGCGATGGTCTAACCGTATGAGAGGATCGGTAGACGGCGTTGTAGGGGACAGGTTGGGGTGTCGGAAACGGTCGAGTAGAGCGTGCGAGATGTGTGCTGTATAGATGTGCATGTATTTCTCCTCGTTGTTATGAGTAAACAGGAGTCGCGTCTGGAAGAAGACACAGTCAGTCTGGCTCGATATGGGATGCATTTCTTCTTCTTGTTCATACTGTGATGGGTGTATTGCTCTCTCCGGAGCGCTTCGAGCATGACGATTGGGCGCGGCTAATGAGGACGGCGGTGATGAAAGGTTCAAACGGACGGATTCGGTCGCGGCGGCGCTTCACACGCAGGCACCCTGAGGAAATTATAGTAGGTGGTTGCCAATGGTCTGGGTAATGTATAGCGGTCGAGTGGAGGTAGGGCAGCACTAGCTTATCGTCAAAAAGGAGGTGGTAGAGGCAAGGGAAACCGGGGTCGAGTGTGTTAATCTTGTATATGCGCGGGCCGACGGCCAACTGGGGTGTAGTCCATCGTGCCGTCAAAGGGCGATACTCGACGCCATCTACCATTTGCGGTTCTGGTTCTGGGTCAGACAGCTTGGAGGGTGGACGCCCACGTAATAACCAGATGATGTTATTTGCTCGGCCCCAATAGTCGGCTACCTTTGTCAGTCGGCGGACCTTGCTGGCCAACAGCTCATCATCTAAATGGGGGAGAACAACATGATAGGTTTCCTCCTCCTCGTCGCCGTCGCCCCTGTCGCAGTCTCCTTCCTGCTCCGAGTCGCTACTGTCCTCCTCTTCACCATCGCAACGCCGGCGCCGGCGGCTGTGTCGCGCACCCAATGCCAATAGGTGCGCTCTCGTCCACTTGGCCGGTCGTTGCCATAGCTTCTTGTCGCGCGCTAGTACGGCGTGGAGCGAGTGTTGTGTAAGGTCGATGGTCGCGGTCGAAGTCGAAGTCGAAGTCGTCATGGAGGGCCTTGAGAGAACAACACGCTCAATATTCGAGGACGCGTTGGGACGGTACGTGAAATGGGGGAGGGATCTGGTAGGATTGACGGTCGTGGATGCTTTTCTTTTGATCAAAATTTCATTACATGTCTTAACTTAATTATTCCCATTGTTTACAAACAAGAAACGCGTGATGATGCAGTGATGACTAAGCACTTGCATCGCGTCCACACGTGCTACCGACCACCTCCCCACATCCCCTCACGCCTTAAGAGAAAGCACCTCGGCACTTAAGTCACAACAGAATAGATACGAGATAATACGAAGTAGGGCATTCCATAATGACGAACACGTTGAGTGGTGCCTAGGCCACTGCGGAGTAGAGGGAAACGAGAGAGCTCATGGACTGGCGCCTCCCTGCACCCGGATCCTGACCTGAAGCCTATAGCGTATGGGCTGCCCGCCAAAGCACGCAGAATCATAGCCGGAACACGAGACGCCCGCTAGGCCAAATAGTCAGAAAAACACTCGAGGTACTACCGCGGCTGACAGCTCGGTTACAAAATAACCTGCCCGCAGGAGCTGCGTGTTCTGACTCGACAGAAGCTTGACAGATAGCTCGCCGTAAGGATTAGATATGGCGACCTTGCGAACTACCACCGTCGATTCAACCACGCGGATGCACCACTCGAATGCCCGTACGACTTGGACACAGGCCCAGAGCACTTTATGCGCTACCGGCGAACGCGACGACGCTTTAAGCAATAGCCACAACGGCCCCAGAAAAAACCGACCACCCCTGCGGGTTAAAGGGATTAGGGGCTGTGTTTTTACATAACTTAGCCCTAGTTTTCATTCTGCAGATGATGGGGCCAGAGCTTGAAGCCCCTGATAATAGCCGCGAAGCATTCATGAACGACATGAGAACTGGGGAAATCAATTCCCAAGACACAAGAGCCCACCCAACGCCTGAGTGCCATGTTCCGCCAGACTCAGGCTTCGACAGCACGCAGATCTCGATCGACATCACTCTCGCTGAGAGTAGCAAGTCTCGAACCACGCCGGAGGATGATTTCGCTAAGAATGCAAGAGAGCTCGAGAACTTCTCCGGTGTTTCCGAGCCTGACTTCTCCTTTGGCGACGACTTTATGACTCTGATGGCTGAAGGATCCTATATGGGCCAAGAGGAGAGTGATAGTACTTAAGCCATTCAATAGATTCTCAATGACGAGAATCCTGAGCTCCGCGAAAAGTGGACAGAGTTTGGGGTTGCTCGTGCTCTGTTGCGAGCCGACCGTGAATTTGATCTCCTTTTCCTTCCGAACTCGGCTCACTAGTAGTTGTTTAGATGGTCTTCTTGCCGCCCAGAATGCGGTTCACAAACCTGTCGCTATCGACAACAGTACGATGGAAGAGGATAGCTCGGCTTCTCCTACTACCGGTGCCTTTGGCGCATCTAAGTTCACCATGGTTCGTGACAATTTCGCCTTATTCTCGAGGTAATCATTTCTCGTCTGTCTGGGTACTTTGTCGCTTAATTCTTCTTCACGGAAGACTTCGATTTGCAGCACGCCCAGACATAACGCGGCACCTGAAAGACGTTTTCCATTCCTCTAAGCACAGAAGATGCCTGGCGAATGTTGTGGAGCGGTAGCACCATGAGGGACCAGGAAACGGACAGCAAAAAGGCCAAAGTACGCCCATTGACGAGAGACCCAACAAAACGGGGCATCTGCAGCTGCTGGAAACACGATAAACGGTGTAAAGGGTACCATGCTAGCCACACGAAATCCACATCGAGCATCGATTGAATGACACTGGTCTTTCGGTTGAGTTCAGCACGAAGATTCTGCAAGTGCCGGCTTACGAATTTCCTCTCTCTTTCATGAATTTCTTTTGTTTTTTTATATCATTTCAGAGAGCGCGAAAGCTACCGAAAAGCGCGGCGCAGCGTTTCATCGTTTGTTAAATCTGGGCAGGAACGGCAGCGGGAGAGATAGGTTTTCGCTCCAATCAGACTGACGCCTGAGGTTTCTTCCAGGAGACTCAACTCTAGAGCAAAACTACCTTAATAATGTAATTGTTTGTATATATATAAGTACCTCAACTTGTTGTCTCACACTATGTTATGTTATATGATCTGCTGTTGGTGGAAGACCGTAAACTCGCGAATTACCACGGGTGCTCCGAGGTTGTAACGACCAGTGTCAACAATAGTCTTAACCGGTAGTAAGGGGTTTAGTTCGTCGAGAAACTTCGCTATGTCACTAAGCAATAAAATAATAATAGTCGTTAGGAAATGTTTCCTACCCAGTTAAAAAAAAAAACTAAATACTTAAATTAATAAATAAGCAAAAAAATGATTAAATATATAAAAAATATTTATACGATTTTTTTCTTTTTTTATTAAAAGGTTAATTTGCATTGTTTATTTAGCTTATTTTTATAAATATCGTAAATACTATAAGTCGTGCCCGCTTACTTCCTTATTTTTTATTTGTTTTCCAAATAAATAAGTTAATTACGTAATATATTTTTTTTTAAATATATGCCCGTAACCATATTTTAGCTCTAACGTTTAATTTAAACAATAAACTAATAGTTTTATTAGTTCGTAATATTATTTCCTTTTTTTTATTATTGTTATCCTTAATAATAAAAAGTATAAATGCCTTACCGGTTACGTTTTCGTTGCCTTTTTTCTTTATAATACCGGTAGGATGTAATATTAATTTATTATACTAAATCGTATCGAAAAATCTAAATCGCGTTCGCGTTTTAACGCTTTAAATCTTGCCGCTAAAATCGAACGTTCTAGTTTTATTATATTTTTTTTTTATTTTCGTTATCGGTCCGAAAATTTTATTTATCGCGTTGTATCGGGTTTATTAAAATGTCACGCCTATACCCGCGTTTACTGTTTTTACGATGTTTTTAAGCCGTCTTTGTTTAAGTTTAACAAATTGGCTGCCGCCGAGGATAAAATTAAATAATAAAAAAAAACAGGCCGAAGTATAGCTTTGCTTGTTAACCGATTGCTTAATTTGTTTGCGTAAACAAAAACGCTTACTCCGTTTTTAGGGTATAGAGATAATTCGCCGCGGGGTCGAAAATGTAAAAGCTATAAAAAAGTTTAAACGGTTAAAAAAGGCGTAGAAAAAAATCGCTAAAAAACAATTTCGGGTTTTTTTTGCCTTGGTTACTCCGGATTTCGATTAGTTTTTTTTAAACTTTTTTTAAAAAATCGACCTTTTTTTTTTAGCTTTAATCGGTTAGGATACCGGCGGTAAAATTAGTCAATAATTTCTAAAATATCCGTCAAATATTTTTTAAGCTTTTAAATAGTTTTATCGTAAATATAATCTTTTTATTTAATTAAATACTAAAATCTATTTTTTATTTAACGCAAATTTAAAATTCTTTTTAAATAGTATAGATTTAAATCTGGTTCCGTTTTAAATTATATTTTAAATTTAGCGTTTTTAAATACTAGTTTAAGCAATAAGATATAAAATACTAGTTCTTGCCTTATTTTAAATAATAATAATAATCGATAATTAAATCTAAACAAAACTTTTTTAATTTCGAATAGTCTGATTTTTCTAAAATCGAGTTTTTCGTTAAAGCGTTTTATTTTAATATTTCGTTTTAATAAATATACTTTATCCCCCTTTTTTAAAATTAGCTCTAATAACCGTTTATTATCGTAATATGTTTTTATACGTTTTTAAAAAAATATCAAATCTTATTATAGCCGTTTTTATAGGCTTATAAAGTTTTTTGCGTATATTTCTGCTATTAAAGCAGTACCTTTTTTTTATTATAGTTTTTAATTATTTGGGTTAAAACTATAGTTTGCTATAAATAATAACATTTTTATATCTTGATTATTTAAAAAGTTATAAGTAAACTTTGCTATTAATAGCTTAATAACTTAATTATTTTATTAGTTATTAATATAATATTATAAATATGTTTCTAATATTTGGTTTAAGCATTTTGTCTAACTATTTATTTGCAAGTAATATGCCGTAAACATTTTGCTCGTAGATCTTAAGGCCTTTATAAATAACTGCTAGTACTTTAAAGCTATTTTCCGATTTTTGTCGGTAATCCATTTGTTTAAAATGCTATATAGGCTGATCTATTTTTTTTGTAGTATATGTTTTAGTATTTTTGCCAAATTTGCTTTACGGTAAGGTATAAATCGTGCTAATTTCGTAAGCTTGTTTACTATAACAAAAATGCTATTATAAGCTATTTTTATTAAAAAATCTTTTAAATCTAATAGTTTAATAATAAAATCAAAAATTACGACTTTTCTTGCTTAATTAAATATTTTAACTGGCTATAGTTTGCTATATAGTTTATATCGATTAAGCTTCGATCATATATATAGGTCGTATTCTTTTACAACTTTTTTAACTACTTACTGTACTTTAAAAAAGTCATAATTTCGTTTAAAGCGTATAAAAGTTTTAAATTCTTTTTAATATCTTCTAAATAAATATACGTAAACTTGTTTCACTAATTTCTTTTAAAATTTTTTAAAAACGTATAGCTTTCTGTTATATTTTGCTTCTATTTCCTATTCTATTTAATATTATCGTAATCTTTTAATAAATTCTATTCCTAGTAAATATTCTATCTTATATTGTTTTCGGTCGTCGATTTTATACTACTAAAGCAAATAATCGTTCTATATTATCGCAATTATAAAGTATTTTTCTTTAGTTTTATAAAGCAGTACCTAATTGCTCTCTAGTATTTCTTGTTTAAGTATCGGGTTTTAGCTAAAAATATCTGCTTTAATATTCTCTTTACCTGCTATATAAATAATATAAAAATTAAACTCAAATAAGAACTCTGCTTATCGTATTTATTGTTTATTTAACTATTTCGTTATTATAAAAGTCGTAAAGTTTTTATAATCCGAATAAACCTTTATTAGTTTTACCGTACCGCTAAAATAAAGTTTCTATTTTTAAAAAGCTTTAATAATTGCTATTAACTCTTTATCGTAAATCTAGTAATTAAGTTATAGTTTTAATAGTTTTTTCGAAAAAAATGCTACTAAATATAGTCTTCTTTTATCGTCTCGTTAAAATAAATATCCTTTTAAAACGTAATCAAAAGCGTCTGCTTCGACCTCAAATAACTTTATAAAATCTGGTAGCTATAGTACTAACTCGCTGGTAATTAATTTTTTAATCTTATTAAAAGCTTTTTGCTCGACTTTAATCTATTAAAATAAAAAGTCTTTTTTTATCAAATCCGTAAAAAAGCCAGCATATTTCCTAAAGTCCTTAACGCATACTTTTACATAATTCGTAAATCCTGTAAATAATCGTACGTTTATTACGTTCTAAAAAATTGGCCATTTTTTTATTGCTACAATTTTCGAGTTCTATATTCGAAATTGTCCAAAGCTTATCGTAAAACCTAAAAAATCAACCTTTTATATATAAAACTCGCTCTTTTATAAATTGACAAAAAATTTCGTATTTTAAAGTACTTAGAGAACTTATTGTATATATTTTTTATATTTTTCTAAAGTTTTTAAATAAATCAGGATATTATTAAGGTATACTACTATAAAATTATCGAAGAACTTTCGTAATATATCCGTAATCATTTTTTAGAATATTACTAAAGCATTAGTAAGTCCAAATAACATAACTAAGCATTTAAAATATATAACTAAAGTCTTAAATACTATTTTCTATTCCTCGTTTTTTACAATCTATATTAAATTATACGCATTTAATAAATTTAACGCTATAAACTATTATACGCTATATAATCGATTTTTAAAGTTTTTAATCAATAATAGAAAGTATCGATTTTTACATATAATAGTATTAAAGTGCCGGAAATCGTAACATATCCTCTATTTTAATATTCCATCTTTCGCAGGTTTCTTAAGCACTATAATCAATAGTGCTCCTGCAAATAAATCTAATAGTCGTATCTTTTTTAAGGCTAAATTCTTTTATACCTATTTTTTAAAGATTTTTAGCTGCTACTAATTTATACTATATATTAAAAAAAATCTTAATTCTTATCTATTAGATAGTAATATTTTATAATCCTATTTACTATATTTTAATAATCCTGTTTTAATCTAGTATTATCCGCTAAATAATTAGCTAAATTTGTGATATTTTTTTAGTACGTCTTTAAAAAAGTTATCGTTCTTTTTTTTTAGTTTTAGCTTCGTAAGCTCTTTCTATATTAAATACAAAATAAATACTTGTTTCGATTTGCTTACGATTTTTATTAACGCTTTAAAAGCTAAATCTCCTTTTAGTATATTTTACTAAAAACGGCCAGTTTTTTAATTAATCTAGGGATTGCTTTTCCGTAATTAAGATATCTTTAATATAATATCGTAATCTAATATATCCGTAATATCGAGCGTAAATCGTTTATTCTGTTTTTAAATATTTAACGAAAATTCTATAGTTTTTCGCTAAATTATTTTTTAGTCGTAATTAATTAAACTTCTATCCACGGTCGTAAATTAATAAAGTTCTTTTTTTTAAGTCTATAATATCTATAGTTTATTAATTACATTAAATAATATATAATTTCCTCTAGCTTTTGTATTAATTATAGCCCTAAACTTATATTTGCCGTAATAAACGGTCGTAACGATATATATATCAAGCTTTACGTTTATTTTATATAAAAATCTCTTTAAATTTTAAACTAGCTATTAATTTTTTATAACTATTTGTTATCGTTTTTTACTTACTTTTAAAAAATAATTTTTTTTTTTTTTAAGTTTTAATCAAAGCTTTTTTTTATAATTTATTAAATATTTTAAGGTTTCGTTCTTTTTATAATAGTTTTTCTATACGTTAATTAACGTAAATCATTTTTCAATTATCTTTTAATTTATTATCGTTTATAACTACTTCGTCCTATATCGGGGATTGCTATAGGTATATATTTATACCTAGGCTTATATTAGTTATAAATTTTATTTATTAATTATTTCGTCGTTTTTATCGGTTTTTTATCCAAATTTTATACTTTCCTTCAAAGTGCACTATATATTTATAGTTTGCGCATTGATACTATTTTTTTTATACAATAAAGCATTTTACTATTAACTTTGGTTAAAATATCATAAAGCCGTTTTTAGCGTTTATTGCAAAAACTACTTTACCGATTCCGCTATTAAAATATACGTAAAAAATCAAATAATTATATTTTCGTTCTAAAAACTAATTATATTTAAACTTATTTTAAAAATATGTTAAACAATCGTTATAAATATAAAAGATCTATAAAATTAAATAATAATCTTTATATTCGAAATTAATCAATTTTAAATTTTCGTTTTAAAAACTTATTCTTTTATTTCGTTTTAAAAATAATATAGCAATTACTTTTACTAAGTTTTAGTTATAAAAAAACAAACTTTTTTTTATAAATATAAACTATTTTCTTTTTTTTAAAGTTTTATAAATTTAATTGCTTTATCGTTTAAATATTAATAATTAATCTATAAACTTTCTTAAGTTTTCGTAAGTATCGATTTTTTTTTATAACTAATTTTCCGCTAAAAAATTTAGCTATTTATAAACTTTTTATTAGGCCTTAATTATAGCTTCTGTTATAAAAATATCTTCTTTTTTAATTATATCGATATTATTTTAAGCTAATTTTTATTTTTTATAAGTTTAAGCAAAAGCTCGTTTAATATAAAGCTTATTTAAGTTTTATCGTATAATTTTTATTGCTATATTTTTAAGCTATTTTTTTTAAAATTTATAGTAATAGTTTTTATATTTATACTATAAAACATATTCCGGGTATTCTTTGCTTTTTAGCTAACTACGGTCTTTATTTTTTAATTAAATTCTAAATGTTTTAACGATTTTTTTTTTTAAAAATATCGTTAATTATAAAGTTTTCTTTGAAAGTACTTTGCTACGGCTTTACTGTTTGCAAAGGTTGCTTCCTAAACATTGCTAAAATACGAATATTTCGAGGTTTTATAACAACGGTCTGCTGTTTAGGTATTTTTTCGAATTTTTTTTTAAAGCTTTTATATTCGTTAAAATAATATCCCTTTTTTTAATAATTATAACAAATAACGTTACGTTTATTTTTTTTGCCTTTTTTTTTATTATATTATATAACGTTTAAGTCTATCGGATTTAAATATGTTTTAAATAAAATAAAAAATATATTCTTTTTTCGTTTTTCGTTAAAAACAAACTTATTAATCGTTTACGTAATATTTTTACGTTTTTATTAGCGTTTATACTTTTTTATATCGATATAAACTGCTTTTATTATATATTTTAAAAAATTATCGCTAGTTTTTATTTTATAAAGCTCGTTTTTAATAAACTTTTTTAATTTTTAATAAAATAAAAAAATTTTAAATTCGTCGTTTATATCTAGTTTCGCAACTATTTTTTAAAAATTTACTACATAAATAAATGGTGCTTTTTTTTGCACTAGCTTTATTAATTCTAACTAAGCTTGCTTTTTTTTTAAAAAATCGAAAAAAAATAATTTAATTTGTTTTTTAAAGCTTTTAAAAAAATTAAACATTAACGTAGTCTCTAATTTTTATTCTAATCGTAGTTTAATTATTACTTTAGCTAAATATAGTTTAAACTATATAAAAACTTTGTTTTTTAAAAAAAACGCCGTATACGTAATCTTTTTTACGTCGTTAATAAAGCTTTAAGTATAATATTTTTAATAAGCTTTAACTTATATTAAAAATCCTCGGAAATTTTTTAAAATACTATCGAAATATTTTAGTTTATTAAGTTTTAGGTTACAACTATTAACTAAAGTCTTAATAATATTTTCGGCTGCTTAAAAAGTAATAAATTAATTTTATAACTTTTAGATTTTTGCTTCGTAAACGCTTTATATTTTAAAAGTTTTAACTTTATAAATATTCTAAACAGTAAAACGTTAATTATGCTTTTATTCACCGAGTTTTTAAAGCTTTCAAATATCTTTAATATTACTATTAATAGCATTTTTAAATTGCTTTAACTTAATTTATAATATTGCGATCTTTTTAAATATCGCGTTATATATAGTTTCGTTAACGTTAAAATTATCGTTTTGCTTTATTTTTGCCGCAAATAAACGTTAAAAAATAGGCGTAAAACTTAAAAATTTTCGTATAAACATATTGCCGATATATTGCTCAATTTGTAACGTAACTAAATAAAATTTATTAAAATATAATAATTAATATTAATAATAGTTTTAACTAGTAATAAAAAGTTTAGTTTGTCGAAAAACTTCGCTATATTATTAAGCAATAAAATAATAATAATCGTTAAAAAATATTTCCTACTTAGTTTTAAAAAAAAACTAAATATTTAAATTAATAAATAAGCAAAAAAATGACTAAATATATAAAAAATACTTATACGATTCTTTTTTTCCTCTATTAAAAAGTTAACTCGTACCGCTTGCCTAGCTCACTCCTACAAATGTCGTAAATACTATAAGTCGTACTCGCTTACCTGCTCATTCTCTATTTGCCCTGCAAGTAGGTAAGTTGGTTACGTAATATGTTCCTTTTAAACATATGCCCGTAACCGTGTTTTGGCTCTAACGCTTGGTCTGAACAATGGGCCAGTGGCCCTGTTGGTTCGTAACAGAGGTGCATTGCCAGTCGTAAAGCCATTTCCATTAACGTTCGTTGCACCCCTCGAATCAGCGGATGTCAAGATCATAGAACAGACGTCCGGAGTATTCAACATCTATTTATGCGAAGTTTTAGCTTTCACAATTGGACACCCTAACACCGCTCTCTAGTTACGACTTTCATCCGAAGCTGTGAATAGGGTTGCCCTCGGTTGACAAGCAATAAGGCCGACAAATCCTGAATCAACTGTCGCGCTAAAGGAAGAGCTGGAAGTTATGGAGCTCAGTAGGTACTACTTACAGTCTTTCAAGTGATAGGAATAAGAATAGTACCATCCTTCAAACCTATATAGTAAACGATTGAACAAATGTTGACGATCAGATGGCATTCTATATCATTTATCCACAGGTCAAGTAATTAAGGTTAACAGATTCGAAATCAAACGCCTGGGTTCCGTTTTTTTACAGGTCTACTATTCGAGAACTTTGGCGGACTAAGCATGTGGCTTACCTATTTGTACCTGTCACGTGTACTACTGTCCATCAACATCAACATAACAACTTACTCTAGTTAGTTACCTCGAACACCTTCGCTCTGCTGCAAACATCTCGCTAGCCAGCTGGTTACTACCGTCACATATTGATAAGCACAGTATCTTCATTTGCGGCCCACCTTGCTTGTAGCGTTTTCGTTCCGGCTGCGCTTTTCTTGACTTGCACATATTCCCAACCACTGCCCTCTAGAGACATTGGCTTGTTTGCAGTCCTCACACCTACTGGCGCTCTTCCCTCCACACATCTAATTCTCGCCACCACCTCTCGCCCTTCTTCTCGTCGCAGCGCCTCCCCTCTCTTTCTCATCTGCACATCCCAGCTGAAACCCCAATCACACCTTGCTTGACCGCTCGCTCGTCAACATCGCTCCCACCGCCGCGATTGGCCTCGTCTGCGTTCGCAATGGACTTCGCTCACTGGGAGAATTTTTGCCAATTACTTTGGGAGGCGGTCCGAGCCCAGCTACAACCTGAGCAGCCATTTATCAGGATCACTAAGGTGCTCTACACAGAGCTAGGTATTGGCGGACGCCAATTTTTTCGCGGGAAACTCAAGTAGGTGCAACTCTCATCACTCCGTCATCCTTTTAGCAGCATTTGTTCCCGTGTGGCCAGCCCTCTACTTTGAGAATTGGTCAGTGACGTCGTGCACCGCCAGCTTGAGCCTTCTGTAGGGCAACATTCAGCGTCATAACTTACTCGGTTCCGTCGCTATCCAACGGCATCAGCATTCATACAGGAATGGATTGAATTTAACGCATATCTCTAGGTCCATCCTCGGTCGGGAGACCGAATTTATTCTGGACGATGGCTCACCTGATTTAATCTATCTTGCCAATAGAGGAGACCTCGAGTCTCAATTCGGTCGCGCAGTACACGGCGGTGATCGCCAGATGGCAGTCCTAAGGGAACCCTCCGGACCCCGCGCCGATCGTGAGCCTATCATGCCGACTCTTACAGATGCGTTCTCGCCGACTACAAGCGGCTCATCCAATGCTCTTTCAACCACTTCCGCCACTGCTCTTTCAACCATTTCCTCCGCTGCTCATTCAACCACTTCCTCAGCCGCGCATTCGACCACCGGGTTCACCACTCCTGGCCAGTCGGTTTCTCCACTAGGCTAGAAGCCGGTGGAGAACCGTGACACCAAAGTAAAGCAGCCACCCAATGGATGGTGTGAGTTTGTAAGAGATATGACGCCTGAAGTCAGAAAGGAGAACCCTGGCTGGGACGCCATTAGAATCAGTCAGTCATCATCACATGTAAAACTCATAATGGTACTAATATCTCATCTTTAATTTAGACAAACACTTGGGCCCAATTTGGAGGGCCAAGACTAACGCAGAACGAAGCCCATGGACCGAACGTGCAGAAATTTTGAAGAAGGAGCACGCCGTCCAGTTTCCAAATTGGAAGAAGAAAGGCGGGAAAAGAACCAAGCCTCCGACTACCCAAGCCATGGCGGCCTCCAAGAAACAAAAAGTTTCGGCTGTACCGCAGCTAGACCGGCCCAACGTGATGCATCACGCCGAGGGCAAAAAGAATCAGCCTGAACACAACGCGCACAATGAGATGCATCAGACCGAGAGCAACAACAATGGATCAATGCCCGCCGACGACTTTTCTTCGATCCTGAGAGAATTACAGGAGTACTCCGGGGTTCCGCAGCCTGGTTTCTTCGAGGAGGCCTTTACAGCGATGATGGGTGAAGATGCCCATATGGATCCCAGCGACAGCCAATGTGCTTAACACCCATGCACTTCGCCATCTGTCATTTCATCTTTCAATGCGACTAGCATTTCAGGGAAAGAGTAACTATCATTTGGTAGCCAGCGTACCTCTTCCCTCATGGCTGGGCCACCAGGCCTGGCTAAGCCCATTATACACATCTTTTTTCTGCTAGGCCCCATAAGAAGGGTAAACTGCGGATCAAGATCTTCGGTGTTGTTAGTTACATCCGTCGTCAGATGAAACTTACAACATCGAAGATTCCTTACACCTCTCACGGACCTTGTCTGGACTGACCCGCTCCATCCGTCACCATATTTCATGCGTCACAGCCAAAATGCCACGGTCCGAATGCTCGATACAATTGCTCCGTCCAAACAACTGGTAAAACGCGCTAGGAATCTCATCTGCACGACATCTTTCCTTACCTATTCTACCGCACGACTCGAGCCATCAGCTAAGCGACGGCTACTAGGTCAGTGTAACCAGGTCATGGAAGAAAGTCCAGCCCATCAGGTCCAAATGCGAATGACTCTGCGCCGTTTCATTTGCTCTACATTTCCTTATTCTCTTTTTTGTCTCAGGTAGCGCTACGGAGGCCAGAAAGCGTCTTTGCAGCTATCCACAGCCTTCTGCGCCAGGGAAAGGGCAGCCGTGAGAAACATCGGCTTTCGCCCAGATCGGATGGCACAGGTCCCTCCGAGGAGGCAGGGAGCGAGGAACGAAAATGATCGAGGAACCAAACTGTCCTAGATAGCGTCAATGCGAATAGATTGAATTGGCCTGATGTCTCATATCGTACTACGTATATTGTATGCTATGGATGAAGATGTACACTCGTGAATCGCCATCAGTGCTCCGAGGCGGATTACCAGCCGTAGAGTCATTCTAATTGGCGTTCGTTGCCACGCCCAGGTAGGCGTCCGCGAAATTCTTGAGATGAAAGTTGGGGATCTCTTCATCTACGACTTATGCAGAGTATCAGACTTTCACACTTATATACTGTAAACCAATGACGCCGCCTATTGAAGACTTGCTCCCGAGGCAGCGAGCACGGTCACCCTCTGTTGACAGCCCAATTATTAGCCTGATCGTCATACATTCCCTGCGGCAACGACTCTCTGAAATGGCCCTGAACTGGCGATACTCCCATCTCGCTGCGCCCGCCCAAACTCGGGTGTATCGGGCTCTCCATCTCCGCGATCTGTGGCATGTACGGACTGTGCGGCGAAACCGGCGTCGGGACTCCTAACTCGGCATCAGGAGGCTTGGGGGCGAAGAAGGCTCCAGGGGCGAGGTACGACTCGTGAGGTGGTGATGAGGGTGTATAGCTCGTATGCGGATTTGTGGACGGGGTATACGACATGTGAGAATGGGGGGCTGGAGAGCCGTAGCCGCTCTCGCCAGTGTATGGGACAGCGACGGTTTGAGGCTTGGGATGGCGTCTGCGATGGAATAGGAACAAGCCAACAGCTAGGAAAAGAACTGCCGCGCCGCCGATGGCGATACCTGCGATAGCACCGGATGAGAGGGCTTGGCTGCTCGAGGATGGGGGCGTTGATGATGCCGAGGAAGTACTGACGGGCGTTGAAGATGTGGGCGAAGAGGATAGGCCTGACGCCGAGGTGCTACTTGGCATGTTGCTTGACCCTCCCGAGCCACCACCGGGGCTCGATCCATTCACACTCGGGCCTAGATTATCGTAGGCAGCGCAGTCGGGGCTCGGTGCCGCCAGAGGACATTCAGGAGCTTGGCAAAGTGATGTGAGTTGACCGTTGTCGGCGGGTAGACATCTCACATTGTAATGCGCGTTCATGTAAGTGTTGAGCGTATCAGCATCCGCGTCGGAGAAACCGTAGAATTTACTTGCGAGAGTAAGTTGATCGATGAAATGGCCGAGATGGGTCTGGTTGAGGTTCATGTACTTGTGGACGTATGCAAGATTGATCGGACCGCCGCTGTCGTTTGCTTTTGGGAAACCTTGGACTAACGTGCATCCGAAGACGTGCCCGAAGGCTGAGTAGAAGTGTGCGAACAGACGACTGGAAAAGAAGATGTCAGTGTGGGCGGAGCTCAATTAGGAGTGAGTCTACAGCCGTACAACTCATTTGAACCCTTATCGAGTACAACACTACTTGATTCGCCTTCCAAGAAGTCCATGAGTGGCTTTTGTGCCCCATCGTCTAACCAATCGATTCCGACAGCCTGATCGTTGAGATTTGTCGTCGGTTCTTAGGATGCGACGGTCAGTAACTCCTGTGGCCATGGAAAGGACTCACCCTTCAGAACTGAGAACGTACCCGAACCATCAAACCATGGCCTAAGATTCACCGCAAGGCCTTCGAAGTTTCCAGTATTCAGAATGCCAGTACTCAGGTTCGAAGCGCCTTTAAGATCTGTGCCGCCTCCGAAAGCTAGCGCGACGATATGCTCCATAAGCTTGAATTGAGAGTCGCTCGAGTTCGAACCATATTTCGCCTCTGCATAATAATCGCATATACTCGCATCCGAAGGCCGCTGGGCCGCAACTACACTTGCCCCCGTTGCCAGGACAAATACATGAGCCAAAAGGCGGCGCATCATCTCAGAATGTCACATTGATCAAGAAACGAGAGCATTCGATAAGAGGGGAAAGACAGAAATTGGAGGTGTAAGTCGGCTCGATGCAAGGGCCTTACCCCCTATGTTCCTGAGGAATGAGGTCCAACATTGGTGCCGCACAAATGGAATTGGGGGCCAACATCACCAACATGAGTCTCGTAAGGCCGTGTCTGCATGATCTCGGGGTCGACCAATTCGATGCTAGCGCCCGCTACACCATCGACAACGATTTGCTGGATCTTGTTCAGCTTCGGCTCGTCGCACAATGTTTCCTGCATGGTCTGCCTTACATGCTTCTGGAGCGCTCGTATCCGTTGGAGGTGCACATGGAATACCGCCTGACTGGTTCAAGTATGCCGCCAAGAACGCCAAGGATTGAGATGACCACCCACAGCTACAACTCGTCACAATTGAAACGCGACTTTATTGGAGATAGCCGTCGTACACAAGATTTGGAAGCCTTGTGCGCCGAACTGAAATTGTCGAAGAGACTGATTGACCAATATTTTGGGTTTATACATCCAGACCATATCGGATACGTATCCTTGTAACTACCAAGTTTGAGGATACTCTTCATTCGAAAGCTTGGCCTTAAGTTGTTGATGGTGAGGTTTTGCTTGATATATCAACTTGCCACGAACAAATGAATCGAAATCAATAGACAATATTGACTTCATTGATAATGCGAACCTATCTCCCATGTACGGATGCACACAGAAAATCCACCCCGCCTTCTCGATGAGACGGAGAACTGATACGAACCACCCCATACCTGATACTGCGAATACAGTGAATCAAGAGCCGTCTTCGTTTCCATAGACAACATGTCAGAATCATAAGACACGCTTTGATGCCGCAACGTCGTGCTTCCGCTCGTACCACAAGCACATTCCGACCCACACCAAACTCACGAATGAGATGTTACCCAGGGCCTTATCAGAAACACAGCTCGTCCTCCCTCATCAGCAATACTCGCCCGTCAACGTATCACCATAAGCGAGAGAAGGCGAGGCTGCCTGGAGAACGACATATACTATAACAAAATAGCCCAGATATATGGACAACACCGAGCAACTTTTCTTTCTATGCGGATCTTATCAAAATAGGAATAGTCAAATGAGAAAACCCACAATCTCTTTGATTCTAAATTTGGCCAACGACTGGTCATTGTATCAGAAAGCATACGACCTTCAAACCACTCCCTTTAGGGTTCAGTGGACGTTAAACTCAAGGACAATCGGTTCCAGATAGGGGCCCCTACCCTGGAACCATGATAGAGTGCCTACCTACAACCGGTCTTGGAAGCTCAATGTTGTTAAGCGGCTGCAGTATTGTTACAGGAAAGAATATGCTTTAGTTACACATTCAGGGGCGTCTCCGAAATAGTCGTATGAGCCTCTCTTCATTCCCGTCCAGGTTCAAGCGGTGGTCTTGAGAATGCCAAATAACAAAACCGTTTGACGGAGTGGCCCAGCTGGCCATTAGAGTTGGCCGGCTCGGCTAGAGCCGAGTCTGCACCGCCACAAGCAACCGTCCTCATAAATCTCCGATTCATCTCACTGGACGGAAAGATGGCCGGGTGGAGAGATCCATCTTTGCAAGTGCCGAGCGGTTGAGCCTCAAAGTGATCGGACTCTGCAGTGAAAAAGCAACGCAGCGTCACATTGTTCCGGTTGATCGCACCCTTGAACGAGATCGCCTCTAAATACACACTGTTTCTATCAATTTGATTTCATAGTTGATTTCAGATCTGACTACTTTGAATTTAGCTAACACATAGGTGATTTCTGTACGTTTTTGTTACTGCCCGCCCTGTCTCTTAGCTAATTAGATCTAGCCAACTCAGACAGGGTGGCTTGACGCTTGACCCAGGGCCGCTCTCCGGATTGTGTCAACGCGTTGCTGAGTTGACATGACTGTATTAGAATGCATTCCAGCGTCTGCCAAGCCAGTCAATCCTTCAAAGCTGTGGCACATGGAACTCTGATTCTGACAAGTAAATGTGTCTCATATTGAAGCGACTGAAGTTTGACCTCTATAACTCAAGATTGTTACCGGGTAACAGGCTGGATGATACCTGACTTGGCAACGACCTCATCGGGCAGCGATTCAGGGTCTGGAAATGCTAGGCTGGGGCGGCGGGCCAGAGGACCCCACAGGGCAGACAGGTGCTGAGTCTGGGCTGTGTTGCGGGTGGCAGTCGGGCGATGCACTGCAAGACCGTCCGTATTGGGGCGAAACCGAATGTCGGTGGGGGCTGAGGTACCTAACAGCTGCCCCCAGTCAAAGCCCAGGTTACAGCGGAACGGGCCAACGGGGGCTTCAACGGTCGGGTCTGTAACAGCGCGCTCTGGAAACGGATTGGCAACTGCGCAGGGGCGGAAAAATGACGGTCGGGGAAAAAGTGAAAACTCGTCGCGACGCCTTTCACCCTCTCTGCTTTTTCTCGTTTCCTTTCTTCAGCCCACTCGCTCGTCGTCTCTTGTCACGTCTACCGCCAACCCACCGTCAATCAATCCCCCTTGGCCGGGTGACCTGTCAACTCCCATTCGCTTCCTTTCTTGTCTCGACCCCTCCCGTTCCTCTCTCCGTCGCCCTCGGCCCGCCGCACTCGATCAAGCACCAGCAGAAGGTCAAAACAAACTGTCAGCAGCACGTCATCGGCTTCCATCCCGCCCCCGCCCGTGTCTATCTGCCTCTGCCTCACTGTTGCTGCCGCGGCCAACAGTCCGGTGAGTTTCTTTGTTCATCTGCACCTGACCATGACACAGCGTTGTACTACATCATATTATATCAAGCTGCATTTCCCACAGCACCTTAAGTTGCCCTACTCCAAACCGAACCATGCCACTAACCACACCGACCCAGTTAGCTTGAATTCTCCATTAACAATTCAAACACCATCGTCCATCTCCCAACCCGCCCCGACACATCACGGACGACGACCACCGCTGCTGCCAAACGAGAGACCCCCCGCTGCCCCCCTTCTCGACGACAAGAAACGAAACGACTACAAACCTGCCAACGACCTCACTGTGACTTTGACTAGTCATGGCTTCCCCGTTGCAGTTTGCCTACCGGACCCAAAAGGCCATTGGCATCACCGACGCCGCCCCCGTCTACGCCGCACTGCCTGGGTTCGTGCAGCCCGAAGGTAATTTACGGTGCTGTGTCTACTCGCCCTGCGGTCGCTACCTCGCCTGGGCTACCAACGAGCGAGTCTCTGTTGTTGATGCCTCCGCCGGCAACGTCCTGTCATGGTTTCCCGTGTCCACCATCTACGACGTTGCCTTCTCCCCGCGAGGCACATACTTGAGCACCTGGGAACGGCCTGCGAAAGACGAGAATGGCGATGCCACTAAGAATCTGAAGATCTGGCGGGCGCATGAAGATGTGCCCGAGGGCGTCGAGAGACAGCCCATCGGTCAGTTTGTCCAGAAGGCCCAGACCGGCTGGAACCTGCAGTATACCTCCGATGAGATGTTCTGCGCCCGCATCGTCACCAACGAGGTGCAGTTCTACAACAGTAACGACCTGAGGACCGTTTGGAATAAGCTTCGTGTTGAGGGTGTCACTGACTTTGCTGTCGCTCCGGGTCAAAGCCACAACGTGGCCGTCTTTGTCCCCGAGCGCAAGGTATGTCCAACTGTAGTTCTGTTCTGGGCTAAGAGACTAGGCTAGATCCTGATCTCGTCATCTTGATCGCATGATAAGCTGACACGCTCGATACAGGGTCAACCCGCTACCGTCAAAGTCTTCAACGTGCCCCAATTCAATACCCCCATCTCGCAGAAGACCTTCTTCAAGGGTGACAAGGTTCAGCTCAAGTGGAACAGCTTGGGCACCAGCCTCATCGTTCTGGCTCAGACCGAAGTCGACAAATCCAACAAGAGTTATTACGGAGAGACGACCCTTTACCTTCTCAGTGCCAACGGTTCGCTCGACGCTCGAATAACGCTTGACAAGGAGGGCCCAATTCATGATGTATCGTGGTCGCCGAATGGAAAGGAGTTTGGTGTCATATATGGATACATGCCTGCCAAGACCACCATTTTCAACCACCGCGCCGTGGCCTCCCATTCCTTCGCCCTCGGTCCCCGCAACACCATCATCTTTTCTCCCACCGGACGATTTGCGCTAGTCGCTGGTTTCGGTAACTTGGCTGGTCAGATAGATGTCTACGATTTGGAGAAGGACTACAAGAAGATCTGCACGATTGAGAGCGGCAACCCGAGTGTGTGCCAGTGGAGCCCCGACAGCCGCTATATCATGACTGCAACCACTTCCCCACGTCTGCGAGTCGACAACGGTGTCAAGCTGTGGCACGTGGGAGGGACCATCATGTACCACGAGGACATGGTAGAACTCTACAACGTATCCTGGAGACCCTGCCTTCCTGAAAACGTCTCCAAGGCCGACCCGTTATCCCCCGTTCCTACGCCGCACGAATCCGCCATCAAATACTTGGGCACGGTTAAGACTCCGTCCAAGCCTGTTGGCGCATACAGACCTCCCGGTGCCCGAGGTACGAGCACGCCTCTTCATTTCAGACGCGAAGACGAAGGTGGTGCGGCCCACATCATGAGCAACGGCGCCGTCAACGTCGGCCCCAATGGTTTCGGTAGGCAGCGCCGCCAAGTACCGGGAGCGGACTTGCTGGAGAATGGGAGTCGATCTGTTCCTGGTGCGGCGCCTGTCCAGGTCCCCGGAGCTGCCGCCGACGACGCGCTTTCGAAGGCTGCTCTGAAGAACAAGAAGAAGAGGAATAACAAGAAGGCCAAAGAAAACGAGGGCCAAGCCCCGGGTCAAAACGGTGGATTGGCCCCACCCCCTCATGACCACGGTGGCAGATCTGGAAACGAAGGACGCAGCCCCGAGCGTCGTGGATACCAACAAAACCAGCAGCGACAGAACCGAAGTCGCTCGCGACATGCCCAAGGGGGTAACAACTCCGGCCGCAATCGCAGTAACACGCAACAAAACGGTCAGGGCCCACCTGTACCCAATGTGAACACTTCTCAACCCCCCGCTGCTGACTCCCTGCTGTCCCCTGGTAATCAGAATCCCGCCTCTAAAAAGCTGCGTGGCCTGCAGAAGAAGATCCGCGCTATCGAAGATCTGGAGATGAGACTTGCCGGAGGGGAGAAGCTCGAGGATACCCAGATGAAGAAGATCGCAACCAAGGCCAGCGTCATCAAGGAGCTCGAGGGTATTGAGAGGGAAGGCTCGGGAGCTTAAAAGATGTCTGCAAAAAGTTAGTGTATTCGGGAGTGGTGTACCCATTTGTGATCGCGATTGTCAGAGATCATGATAAATCATCCTACCATCCAGCGAACATCCACATTTGAACATCATGGGGGTTCCCATTCGGGGACCAGGAGGGATAGCGTAATCCAGCATTGCCGATTGATTTGGTCGTGTTGGACATCATCACAGGCATACTCATACTGTCTGGCCAGGTATGCGTCGATATAGACGTGTGTGGATAGAAAAAAAAAATATGAGAATTCCAGGCCGTGGTGTTCATGGCTTACCTGAGCAATACCCACCGTTAGATCCGATTGTGAATGCTGTTTGAGGGTTGTACGTCCAACTCATGAAGCCTTGGCTTCAGCTTTGCCGTATCTGAGTAACGTGGAGAAGTGCCGTCGACGTTGTATTCAGGCTGCGCTGACGGCAATGATTTACCCCATCGGCCGGGTGAATGCATGGAGGCATATATTGCGATGGGACCTTCTCCAACTCGCAACGCCAACCGTGTTATATCAGCTGCTCGATTAGGGCTACCAGAACACAAGACCGAAGACAGTTTCCGTCAGTCCTTCCCATTTGTGTTTCGCGTCCTTTTGGCTCATGTAAATGCCGTCCATTGTATCTTCCATCAAACTTCTAAGGTAGTCTCACTGAATCCACTCCACTTGAACACAGGCGGACCAGACTACGCAGACTAAGGCAATACCCGACTACCGACGCCATGTCTCCATCTCCATCCCCAACGGCGCCCGGAGCCAGAAGGCTCCACTTTGTCATCGTATGTGCCGACTGCGTTGCTCCACTTTCAACGTCGTGCGATTATAAACCTGTCGTTTCGCTTTTGATAATGTTACTTGCGCCTTAATTTCTTAGTTCCTGCCCCTTTCGTCTGTTGCTGTTTCAATTTTGACCCTGTTGCATTTGATTATTTCTTTCTGTTCGTCTTTCTCAGATTACGGTAAATGAATCTACTGCTTCCTCCCAAGCCTCGCTCGAGTCAATCTGTTAATATGGTTCAATCCCTAGGTTGGAGGATCTTTAGGCGGTCTAGCGACAGGAATAGCTCTCAATAGCCTGGGCCACAAGACTACAATTTTGGAACGAAATCCAACCCCGCTGCTCCAGGACCAGGGTGCCGGGATTGTGGCGGGTGGTGATACGCTTGAGTTCCTCGAGAAATACGTCCGGTTCATACCGAAGGCGAGGACTTCGCTCAAGGGCGGAGATGCTGAGACTCGACATGAGGATGAAGGTGGGAGGGACGGCTACGCCATCAACAGCACGGCAAGGGTGTATCTGGATAGACAGGGCAATGTGGTGCACAGGAAAGAAAGCGAGCAGTACATGACGTCTTGGGATATGATATACCACCTTCTTCGAGCGAACTACGACGCTTACTCCTCCGAGTACTGCGAAGTACCCCCATCCGATCCGGGGCATGGCGCGGCGGCGTATGCGTACGATCGGACGGTAGTCGATATCCAAATCCCTCAGACACCCTCCTCTCCCGACGACAAAGTAGCAGTACACTGGAAATCCAGCACAGGCGAGACAGGGAGCATCGAGGCAGACTACCTCATCGGCGCCGACGGCCCATCGTCCACCGTCAGGACCCTAGCTCTCAAACTCGAAGGCCGACCCCCAGCGGAAAGGACGTACGCAGGATACTGCGCGCTTCGCGGGACGGTCATCGAATCCGACCCCTCCATCTCTCGCGAAACACTGGAAATCTTCACCGAGAAATTTACATTCTTCCACGGCCCGCGCACACAAATCCTCTGCTACCTCATCCCCGGCACTAACGGGACTACCGCCCCCGGCCACCGGCTTCTGAACTTCGTGTGGTACGTCAACTTCCCAGAATCCTCAACCTCAGAGCCCAATGAACTGGAGGACATCATGACGGATATCCACGGGAAGAAGAGGAATGTCACCGTCTCCCCAGGCCTGTTGGATCCAGCCGCTTGGGCGAAGCAGTGCGATAGGGCGAAAAGAGAGTTACCGAGTTGTTTTTCGGAGGTGGTTTGCGCGGCGCGGAAACCGTTCGTGCAGAAAGTCACGGATGTCCTGGCGCCTGAACATGAGTTCTGTCAGGGGAGGGTGGTATTGATTGGTGATGCGCTGGCCGGGTTCAGACCGCATACTGTCGCTAGTACGTCCCAGGCTATGCGGGATGCTGATCTGCTTGCGGGGTATATGAATGGGATGATGGGCTTGGAGGGGGGTATTGGGAGGGATGAGTGGAAGAGGGAGACGCTGGGGTTGGCTAGGACGTTTCAGAGACGGGGTGTGGAAATGGGGAGGAGGAGTCAGGAGTTGGTGCTGGGGTTGGATGAGTATGTGCAGGATCGGGAGAGGGCTAGTTTGCCTAGGGATCGGGAGGTTTGGGGGGAGTGGACGACGAGGCTCTGAACGGGTTGTTTGAGGATGTGATATGGGTTGTTGTGGCACGTCTGATGCTGCATGGGTTATATATCAGTTTCCAACTACTATTGGGTGATTATAGATGGCGGAAGACTTTTACAGTATCGCAACGGTTCGCGAGTCTTCCCTAAGCAAGATTGGGATTCAATTTCATGATATGTTTTTGTGGATATCAGTATCAGAGTGAATTATGGCCGTCCTATATGTGGGTGGTCGCTGTAAGTTCCTGCACGGCAGAGCCGCGAATCCTTCAAAAGATGAAGCTGTCTCCAACATGAACATGGCAATCCCGGCGTCATTATTCGCGGGTTGGTCAGAAGTTTCCACCTTAGGCTAGACCCATGGACAAAGCACGTGAGACGCGCAACGTCGGGAAGGAGAAACCTCGTCTCTGCGCGTTCAAAAGCCCGGGCGGCGTGTTCTAGGGTAGGCGTCTCCATTTTAAGACTAGACTGCACACACGTGATTTGTTCAACGTCATGCAAGTATAAACCCGAGTTCGCGAATTTGGAAGGGCAAAATTCGGTGTCTAAAAATTCCCTTTTCGCTTCAGACCATCGTGTGCAATATAGATCGTATGAGAAATGTGTTGTTCTTAAGGATACGAACTGTGCATTAAAGAAAGTAAAAATGTTTTTTGTTGACAGTCGGTACGTTCGACTGTGACCATAGTTTCGCGCATAATGGTCATGATTCTTCTTGGGCCGTGCTCTCCTCTATCGCCCAATATCGACTCCTTCCCTGCTGAGTTGGGTAAATGACATCTTGCTGTGTTCATGTTGTGCTTAGCAATGTCCATCTTGCAATGTCGTTGCTGTTGGAAACGGTCGTTTTGAAACTCTGATCAACGATATCGATATGACATGTCGATACGACAGTCTCAAGAGGCGAGAACGACGCGACTGTGGTGTATGCATTTAGAAGACTCGAATTGCCAAGCATACCTTTATGATGCAAGTCATAGTCCAAGTTTAAAGCCAACATATATTGCCTTCGAATATGAAAGTCCGAATGGTTCTTCGCTATAACTAAGCTGAATGGTTTGGAGCCTTCGGAGTCTATCAGTGACAGTTTTGGGACTGTTAACGAAGCTATTACTGGTGAAATTCGATATCGAAAAACCTTAAGGTAACCACCCCCCTCACGGACCACCCCCTCGTGGACCACTTTGTAAGCTAAAGTAAATAAGCCGTAACTAGCCCCACACTAGTCCAAATTAGGTCAGATTTTTTTATTTAGTTAAATTATATATATCTGAGTATAAAAATAAGTAGTAAAAAATATAGTTATTATTTATTGAATTAATAAAACTTTTATAAATAATAGGTTTTTATACTAGTTATAAAATATATAACTTAATAGAAATAAAACAAAAAAGTGGGGCAAGGTTTTTTATTTACGTAATAGTAATATAAACTAGAAAATAAATAGTAAAAAATATTATATTATTAAATTAAATTATTATACATAAAAAAACGACTAATTTATATGTAAACCTAGTTCCCGGGTAAGGTTTTCGGTAAAATTATAAGTTTTGTCTACTTTCTATTAACGTTAAAGTAGAGCGATTTAATTAAGACCTTTTATATTAAAAACGTTTTATTTTAAAGTAATTTTTAAAGTTTTTAGTTTAATTCTAATGTTTATATTCATTTATTTCTTATTAAATAACGCCTTTTTTTAGAAATAATTTTATATGTAAAAATATTTTTATGAAAGTACGTAATATTTAACAACATTTTTTTATAATTTATTATATTATAAATAAAATAGTAAAAATTTTTTTATAATACTTGATTAATAAATAATAATAAGTTATATTTATATTTATAATATATTAAAAACGGGGTTTATTAAATATATTATTATATATAATTACGCGTTTAATAACTACGGTATAATGTTTTATATAGTATTTAAATAGCCTCGTTTTTAAAATTTTTAAAATATAATTGTATTTTTGATTATATTTACTATTAAACTTTAAGTTTTATATTTTAAACTATTTAATCTTAATTTATTTTATATTTTAAAATGTTAGTTTATATATTATATTAGTTAAAAACCCGGTTAAAAAAATACTATTTAGTTTACGTAATTTGTTTTATTTAATATAGTTAATATGTTATTAATTCTTTTAAGCAAGATTGTTTTAAATTAAAAACTATATATAAAACAATTTAACTCTTAATTTTATGATTTTTAATTAATCTAATATAGTTATTTTTATAAAATATGTTATAAACCGATATTATATAGAAAATACATATAAATATAACGTTAAAAAGTTATAACACTTTAAATATTAATATAATTTATAATACTTGATATACAAATTTTTTTAATTTAATATATGTTTTCAATAACGTTAATATTAAATAATAACATAAATCCACTTTTTTATTATTTTTCCCCGCTTATTTATCTATATTATTATTAATTTTATTAAAATTATAAATTTAATTATATTAAATTAGTTAATATATAAAATTGTTTTTTTGTTTTTTTATTATTATTAATGCGTTATAAATTATCTAGAACTTTTAATCCGGTCTAATTTAAACTAGTGTGGGGCTAGTTACGGCTTATTTACTTTAGCTTACAAAGTGGTCCACGAGGGGGTGGTCCGTGAGGGGGGTGGTTATCTTATTCCGGGGTTCAAATGTGTACCTATGCCAGTGTTTATTCTCATGTTTATTCGGTATGTAGTTGAAAAATTATCCCATTCGTGTTTCTTCCAAGTATGCGTCAATAGCACTTCTTGAAGCATCCTTGACCAGTCAGCTCACACGCCGAGTCGAATTCACTACCAGATACGACCTGTGTGTTTGTCATACTGTAACAAGCCTGCTATTCATCCACTGATGAGATAGGCAATCAAATCTGGGGGTCTTGATTTGCAGGTAACAATAAGGATGATTACGGGTATTTGTTAAAAAGATTTAATAGACTTTTTATCTAAGTAAGATATATAATAGTATAAAATTAATAGCTAAAAAGCAAAATTAAAAAAGTATTTAGATATATAATAAAGAAAAAGTTATATAATTTATTATATTTTTTGTTTACGATATTAGATCGATAGACTTAATATTAATCCTAATAATCTAAAAATAAAAGTTGTCGATATCGATAAAAATAATTTTTATAATTAATAAATAAATGTTATAAGATAGAGAGATAATAGAAGTAAGATCACAATAAAAAAAAAAGATCGGCGCTTGGTCGAAGTAATAAGTCTCGTTTACGTTAGCTTATAATATTATTCCTTTTTTTTTTTATTATTGTCTTAATAATAAGTAACAAAATGTCCTCTTTTAATTAGTTCGTCTAATTTTTTTTTTACTGCTTTTAATATTTTTTAAACTAAAGCTATAATATTAAATCAAGTAAAAAAACGCAGTAAAAAACCGATCTCCTAATAAAAAACAGCAAAAAACGCTCGTTTATTAAACAATATTTTCTTTTATCGCATTATTATTATACCGTTAAAATATATATACTATAATAAGCGCGAAATCGATTATTAGTTATCGCTTAGCGATTTTAATCGGTATGCTATTTATGTTTAAGCGAAATAATTAAATTACGACGTTTAAAAGCTTTTTTCGGATTAATTGCAAAAAATTGCTATTTGTTATTATTTTTTAAAAAAAAATTTAAACAAGCGATAAAGAAAAAAAAAAAAGCTAAAACGAAAACGCGTCGTTTTTAAAAACAGAAAAAACTTTGGCACGATAAAATGATACGGGCCTTAGCTCGTGGTATTAATAATTTAAAAAAATTAAATCGTTTTAAAAAAACGGAGCAAAAAAAAAAGCTTAACAACTTAAAGAAAATCGCTTTCGAAAAAAACAAAAAGCATTAGCGGCTATAGCTTTCGATTTTTTATAAAATGTTTTTAGATCTTTTTTTTTTTAGCTAGTCGACCCCGTTTTCGTAGCTTTAAGCAATTAGGATATTGTCTGTAAAATTAAGCAACAATCTCCAGGACGTTCTCTAAATATTTTTTAAGTTCCTAAATATTATTAATTAGTAAATAGTTAACCTATTTAATTAAATATTTAAAAATGTTTTTATTTTAACGAAAATTTAAGATTTTTTCAACGAAATATTTATTTTAATCGGGTTTAGCTTCAAACGTTATTTTTAATTTAACGTTTTTAGGTACTAGTTTTAAAAGCGAAATATAAAAAACAAAATATATTTTTATAGTTAATAGTAAAAAATAGTTTATAATTAGTATTTAAAAGTTTTTTTACGATTTTAAACAAACTGATTTTTTTAAAATTAAGTTTATTGCTCGGTCGTTTTGTTTTAATATTTTTTCACAAGAAATAAACTTTATTTCTTTTTTTTAAAAGAAGCTTTAACGATTTTTTTTTATTTACGTAGTTTTTTATTCGTGCTTAGAAAAATATTATTTTTTATTAAAGTTTTTACTAAAAACTGATTAAATCCTTTGCTTATACTTCTGTAATTAATGCTATAATACTTTTAAAAAATATGTAATAAGCTTTAGAGTTAAATCTGTAATTAGCCTTAAATAATAATATACTTATATTTTTGTTATTAAAACTATTATAAGCGAATTAGGCTATAAATAATTTAAAAACCTAATTGTTTTATTATTTATTAATATAACAGCAGAAATAAAATTTAATAACTTAGTTGATTTTTTTTGTTTATCCGTTGTCTTAAAAGTGGTAAACGGTTGTTATCTTATGTTTAATGCCGATGGCTTTAGTGAAAAACTGCTAATATTTAAATGCCATAGTTTTTCCTCTATTTGTAAATTCTTTTTCTGGCTATTTATAATTAAATACTATATATCGTATAATTATATAAACTATATTTTTAGCTAAAATAGTTTTTATATATAAAATAAACAATGTATATTTAGTAAGTTTATTAATAATAACTAAAATACTATCGTAATTAACTTTTGTTATAAGTTTTTTTAATTTCGATAGTTTAATAATAAAATTAAATATAACTAGTTTTTATATACGATCTAAAAATAGTATTAGTTTTAATAGTCCGTAAAATTTATAACGGGATGTTTTAAACTTATTATATAAATCGTAATTAAAAATAATTTTTTAGACTATAGTAATAATTTTAAAAAAGTTAAAATTTCTTTTAAGTCTAGAAAATATTTTGGTTTTATTTTAGTATCTATATAAAAAGTGTTTATAAAATTCCGTAACGAAGAATTTTTGCATAGACTTTAAAACGTATATTTTGTTTTAATATATTAATTAGTTTTGTTCCGTTTTTAATAAATATTGCAGTTTTTATTTCCTTTGTTTATTATATACTGCTGAGAACTTGGCTATATTTTGTAAAAAATCCTTAAAAATTGCTCGAATTTTAAAGCTTCCGTTTGTTTATAAATATAATAACTAAATATTTCGTTTAGGTCTTTTTACTTTTTAAAAACTTTTTCGGTTTAGGATATCGGTTTAAACGTTTTTTTTTCTTTTAATATATCGAATTATAAAGTTAAATTTCGAAAAAAAAAACCATTTAATTTTCGTATTGGTTATTAACGAATTTTATTTTTATAAACTTAATTAGGTTTATATAATCGGAAAATACTTTAAAAGGTTTTTTTATTCCGATAAAAAAAGGTTTTTATTTTTTAAATGCTATAACTATTGCTAATAGTTTTTTATCGTAAATAGAATATTAGGAAACGGCGTCTCGTAATGTTTTCGAATAATAAGCTACTAGGTACTATTTTTTATTGTTTTTTAATTGTTTTATAATTCCGGTAATCGCTCTATCGGACGTATCGGTTTTAAATCGTTTTTTTTTTGTAATTAAATAGCTTTATTATAAAGTTACTTATAATTTTATACCGTAGTTTTTCAAAAGCTTTTCGGGCGTTAAGGAGCATTTTAAAGGTTTTTTTTTTATACTTTTTAGTTATAAGCTTGGTTAAGGGTCGGGCGATTTCGCCGTAATTTTCGATCAAATTTCGAACATAATTAAAAAAAACCGAATACTTGTTTAATATCCGTAATAGTTGCTTTTTTTAATAGTTTCTAATTTTAAACGGTATTAATTTTAAATGTTTAGATCTAGATATTTTTAGAAATAATGGTAAATTTTAGGAAATCGATCTTTTAAAAATGCTATATGCTTTTTTCTCCGTTAACTAAAAGTCTAATTTTTTGTAATACCGTTAATATTTATTTAATATAGTTTTTATAAGTTTCTAAATTAAAAAAATATATTAAGATATTATCTAGATATATAAACACGAATTTATTAAAAAACTTTCGCAAAAGTGTTATAATTATATGTTAAAAAGTAGCAAAAGCGTTAGTAAGTTTTATTAATATAATTTTATATTTATAATATCCGTAAATAGTTTTGAAAACGGTTTTCTAATTTTTTTTTTTAGCTATTCGAATAAAATAGTATTTTTTTCGAAAATCTAGAGCGGTAAACTAGTTAGTATTATTAATGCTTTCTTTTATAATAATATATAACGTAAAAAAATGCCCGTTTTTAATAATAATATCGTTTAATTGTCGGTAATCAATATATAGTCGGTATATCGGGTTTCCGTTAACGTTTATTCGCTATTTTCCGTTTTTTTTTTTAGGTACTATAATAATAGGGTATCCGGTTAAAAATTAAGATTTTTATATATAACCTTGTGCTAAGTCCTTTTAAATATTTTTCCAGAGTGCTTTAGACTTTTTTAGGCTTATATAATAAATTTAATATAATTTAAAATAGTATCCCTTTTTAATTAATATTTGATAATCTTATTAGTTATGTTTTAGTAATTTGTATTTCCGTCGTTTTTAAAATATAGTTTAAAAGCTAAAATACTTAAAAAGTACGTTTTAAATAAATTGTTTCCGTAATTTTTTCTATATTGGGGGCTATTTAAGCGTATTTTTTTGCTAGTTAATAATAAGGTTGCTAAACTGTAACCAAAATAAACCTAAAACGATGTTATATCGATTAATGTCGGCAATATTAAAAAGCAAGCTTTTTTCCCGTTTTTAAATAATAAAATCAAAAACTTAGGTCTTTTTTAAGACTCGTTCTTTATTATATTTAGCTTAGCTGCCATCGATAGTTCTAACGTAATAAGACTTTTTTTTATATTTTTAAAAAATAAAGAGTTTTTTGGCTATTGTAGGGAATATAGCATTGATTTAAAATCCTAAATTAATTAAAGCTCGTAAAGTCTTTTTACTATATTAAACTTATATTTTAATATCGTTGTTTAGTCTGCGATTAAATTTTTATAAAGCTTTTTTAATGTTAGTTTTTTGTTATTTTATTATTGAAGACTTCGGCCTTTTCCTTTTTTTTAAAAAATCTAGTTTTGTTCGTTTTTTCGTTAAATTCTAGTTTTTTAAACGGCATATTTAATACAGTAATCGTTTAGACAAATATACTATTTTTTTTTGCTTATTTAGCAGGTGCTAGTTTTTAGTAGTTTAAGCGTTAGTATTTAATTATTTTTATTTTTTAGGATGTTTTAAAAATATAGTTCGTAAAAAACGGCTATATAGCATATATATCTTTAGAAAATTGCTTTTATACTAATAGTTGTTTCTAGATACATTAGGTATGCTGTAGGTAAAAACCTAGGTTTAAAGCGTCGGTAGCAATTATATAAATTATTTTTTAAGATTAATCCTTTAAATGCTTTTTAAACCAATAGCCGTTATCGTTTTTAGACTGTTTGTACGCCAAATAATAATCTATAGTACAAAATTTCCAATATAAATGTTTGTAAAAAGTAGTTATTTAAACGAAATGTTTTTTATAGTTATTATCGTTTTAATAATATATATATTTTAGTTTAATAGTTATTAATAATTTAAATTTTTTTAAATATTTTATATATATTTGCAAAATGTTTTTTTGGCACTTTTTATAATTTTCGACCGTTCTTTGGTCGGGTAGCTCTTTTTTAAGCGTTACGATCGTTAATTTTTAGATAAAATCGTTATTTTAATCGTTTTAGTAGTTTTTTAATTCTAATTCGTCGTAAACGTTAATAGCTTTAGTTTTTTTTTAAGGCTAGGAAATTTTTCTTTTTTAGAATGTTTTTTTTAAAAAACGACATTTGCTTTTATAGTATTTTTTTTTTTTACAGTTAAAACATTTAATTTTAGATTTGGTTTTTAAAAAGTTTTGAATAATAGAGTTAACTTTTTTTTTAGTTAGTTTTTTCTTTACTTTAAAGTTTCGAAATCGTTTATTTTTAAAGTAGATGTTATAAGTTCTCCTATTAGCTATAACTGTTATATTTATATACTTATCGAAAGATTTAAGTTTGTTCCGTTTATAGAGTTTATTTTTAATTTAAGTTTTTAGTTTATTATAAAAAAGATAAAAAAAAGTAGTTTAAAGTAATTATGTAATAGTAGCTAATTGTTTAATTTAACGACATAGTCTAAAGTTTGTTTAGTTTATCGTAGCCGATATAGCTGTGTTTTTACGTGTATTTATTTCTCCGGGTTTTTATATAATACTTTTAGTCTATTTTCGAAAACTTTGTAATTTTTAAACAAAATAACAGTTTCGGGTTATAAAAAGTCATTTATTAAATAGTTTCGTAAAATTGGTTTAAACCAAATAAAAACTCGTTTAGTTAACAATTAAAAAATAGCGAAAACTTTTTAATGTTCTAGCTTTAAAAAATCCTAATAAAATTTAAAATAAATACGAGCTTAAATAAAAAATCCCTCTATATCGGTAAATTTATTATAAAGTTTAAAAGCGATTAGTTTATAGTTTTTAATTTTAGGCATTTATAAAGTAAATATCGTTAATAGTTCTAAAAAAAGTAGTAGTAGAAGTATAGGAAATTATATAGTTTTTAGAACGATTAGTTCTAAAGTAGTTAATTGTTTTGGAAATAGCTTAATTAGTATTGGCGCTAAAAAAATAGCTAAAATTTTAGAGCTAGTTGTTATAAAAAAAGTTATTTACGTAAAAGCTATTGATTTTTGTTGGGCTAAAATCTAAAATGTTTTAAATATTCCGATAACTGGTAATAGTACTAAAGTTTTTTTCTTAGTAGTAAAAGCTGTAGTTATTATTTTAAAGAAAGCTTTAGTAAATATTATTAATAAAATAGATAAAGTAAATAAAATAGTTATTTGACTTAATAAAGGTAGACTAGTTAGTCGTGGTTAAAAAGTTTTTTCTTCGTTATCGGAAGATTTTTTTTTTTGGTTAAAATTTAATAGTTAGTCTGTTTTAATTTTAATAAAACTTTCGGCTAAGGTTTTTCTAGTAGTCGTATTTTTTTATAGTTATGTCGTAGGTCTTATAATTTAATCGATTAATTGTAGTATTTTTTTAATTAGGGGTAACGATTTTATTTCTGTGATTTCCTCGTTTTTACTAATTTATAATAAAAGAATCGAATGTTATTTTTATATTAAACCTCGTTTTATGATATCGTCGTTACTAGGTTCGAAGATGTTTATGTTTTAATTAGGCGTCGTATTAGTTATAAGTCCTTACTAATTAAAAAGCTATTAAAATATAACAAGCTTGCTATTTATCTATTAATAAAATAAGCAGTTAAGTTTAAAGGTCTTAATTTGTAAGTAATAATAAAAATGATTATAAGTGCTTGTTAAAAAGATTTAATAGACTTTTTATCTAAGTGAAATGTATAATAGTATAAAATTAATAGCTAAAAAGCAAAACTAAAAAAGTGTTTAGATATATAATAAAAAGAAAGTTATATAGTTCATTACATTTTTTGTCTACGATATTAAATCGATAGACTCGATATTGATCCTGATGATTTAAGGATAGAAGTTATCGATGTCGACAAAAATGATCTTTATAATTAATAAATAAATGTTATAGGATAAAGAGATAACAGGGGTAAGATCACAACAAAGAAAAGAGATCGGCGCTTGGTCGAGGCAATAGGTCTCGTCCACGTTGGCTCGTAACACATACCAACAACTACCCATTCTAAGCTCTATATCTCAGAAGCTACTGTTTCTGGTGATAAATTCGATCTACTGCGTTAAGCGACCGAGACGAAATTTCGAGTTTTCATTACACTAGAATGGATTTCATTAACTGCATCCAACTAAGCCAGGACCGTGAAACAGCAACGGTGCTAGAAGCAGCATCTTATTTCGAAGTGCACTCCCGGGGTCAGACGATAAGAAATCTGTACGATTATCTGCCTACGACTTTACGTTTATCTCCATCAGGGCTCTCGTAATGAATCTCACGCGGTCAGTTGAGATTCATGCAGGAAGCTCACGGTAGAGTCCACGCAAAGTCCAACAAGGGAGATAAATGAGGTCGTTCTCCACACAAGCATGCTTTATACTCACGCGCATTTGATATTACCTGTGTTGCCAAGCCGGTAGCGATGGCAGAAGTTGAGCTGTGATTCATTTGCTCAAAATGCCTGACGTATACTCGTTTGCCTACTTCAATACGCTGCTCAGTAACAGTCAGTCTGTGCGGCCGGCACCTGCAGGAAAATCCGACAGCCATTCTGAGCTCTACGCAGGGAGCGTAGTGTATGTAGTAACGGGCCCATCTCAGCTAGAATATCATGAATTTTGTCATCGACAAACAACGCAATTCGCCTCTGTGTCATTCCCAACTTGGTAATGCACATGGATAGATAATGCGACGCAATTTCACAGAAATGGCTAAGTCTACCATGCCGCCTCGCTTTTGCAAGTAGCTGGGCGGTCATGACGGTGGACGGTCACAAGTTCGCAGTGTGCACCGGACACTTGTTTTGTTTTGTAGTGTCGTTCGGACAAAGTCTGGGATCCCATATTCAAGGGGAGAAGGAGGAGACGTTTCCGCGTATTCAAGAACAAGCAGATCCAAATGAGACGCGAGACAAAGGGGCAGGAGAAACTCACGATGCTTGAGCGACGATTGGGGGTAACAAGAAGCATACTGAGATAGCTTATAATTAACGTCCAAATAGACTGGCGAATAAGGCCGGTATGAATACTCGTTCAAACCTACGTATTACGCTCGATGGACCGTACCGAACGACGGGTCCTTCAACCTTAGGAACGACAGGCGACTACGCGACTCCTCTATGAACTACTAATGAATCTCCATGCGGCTTGATCATATGTCCAAGTTTTATATAACTTAAATGAATACAGGAAACAAGTGGGTAACGATTCTGCTTCTCCGCTCCGCCTCGCGCTATCCGAGTTGGTGATCATGCCTGAGCGATAACAAACTGCTTCCATTTCGACATCAACTCTCTCTTAAATCATCAGTCCCAAAAGGATACTGGTGAGGAATAGCACTGTATGAGGCGGTGGCTCACTCCGCAGAGCTGGCAGGGACGACTTAAGGGCTTCCTCCCTGCGTAACGAAGAGGCGGACTTTGGCCTTGATTCCTACCTTCATTATTCCGTCTTGCATCATCCGCTTGCCACCTTATATACGCCGATGTCCATTTTCCAGTACCTGGGAATTGCTCACTGGTGAAGTCGTCCAGGGCTCTTGCCCCCTCTTTCAATTTCCCGCCGATTCTCTGCACTGGCTCATTGGCCAGAACGGCATCAAACTGCGTTACAAGGGCATGGACTAGCTCCTCAACTTCGTATATCCTTTTTTGCAGCTCAATCACCCGGGCATCGATTGGCGGGTGTGAATGAGCTGTCAGATATGGGGTTTATGGTACGCTCCACATATGGTTCAGCACATCTTAGGCATATATATAATACGGGCTCTGCCCCTTTTAATATAAGACTAGATTTTGTTTAATCTATAAGATTATACCGTATTAATTTTAACAGGTTATAAGCCCGGATACTTGTTTAAAACGCATTATATATTTGTTGAAAATTGCTTTTTTTAAAAAGTTTTTGCTACTAGCGTTTAAAACCTTATGTTCTTAAATTACTACTTTACTTAATACAAATTCTAAATTCACTAAAATTAAAAAAATCTATTTCGCGTATTAAAATTTTAACGATATAAATTATTTTTTTATTTATTTTTTATTTAATAATGTTTTATTAATATTAAAGGTTAAAATTTTAAGCTTTAAAATAAAAATTCGACTTATTAATTATTATTATAAGTTTACGCTAAGTTTACGCATATTTATAAGTATACCGAAAACTTTAAATCTGACTTTTTTTTTAATTTTATATAAAATAAACATATTAAACTATTAAAAAAAAAATAGCTATAAATTATTAATATTTTTTTTTAAAAAAAAACTAAATTCTTTTATTATTAAACTATTGATTTTTTAGTATTAAATCTTTTCCTAATTTCATTAACGATTTATTAAACTTTTTAAATTATTTTTTATTTTAAGAACATTTCTCGGAAAGCTATATATTTAAAAATTTCGTTATCGAAAACGATAACGATTTAAACTTTAGCTTTAAACCTTAAACCTTTTTTACACATTTTACAAAAACTTTACTTTTATTTTTAAAAGTTTTTTATTTTAATAAAACAAATAATCAAAATTTATTTAATTTTAAAGTCAATACTTTTTTTTATTAGCTATTTATTATTTATTTTCGGCTAAAATTTTTTAGAACTTTTTTTATTATTTTTTATAAACATTATAACTTTAATAACATTTTAAACAATGTTTTAAATAACTAATACGAAAGTAAATTTACAAGCTTTTCGTTAAACAATAATAAAAATATACCGGCTTATTAATAACGTTTTTAACGTTATATTATTAAAATATAATTAAAAAAAGCTACAAATTATCGAGCTTTTTAATAATAGTAAATAATAAATTAAATAGTTACGCTTTTTATCGGACAAACTTTAGCATTAAAAATTCGGTTAACTATTTTTTAAAAGAGTTTATATAGTTTGCTTAACATAACGCGGTAAAAAAAGCAAAAAAAATCTCGTTAATAAAAAAACAAATAGCTTAAAAAAACTAACCGATATTATACTATAATTTGCTTAAAGCTTTTTTATAATATTTATTAACAAGTTATTTATATAAATAAACGATTAACTAACATATTAATATAATTCTAAGCTAAATTTTAAAGTTTTTTTAAGCTTAAAAACAAAAGATAATTTGTTTTCTACTATAAAAAATAGAAACAATGCACGCTTAAATCGAATAATAAAGTTATCTAATTCACTGCCGCATTCTAGCAAATCTAAGCTAATATAATAGTATTTTATAAAAACTCGGCGTGGCCTAATTTATACGTTATACAAAAATTTATTACCGGATTAGGTTCTAAATTTAACTTATTTTTTACTATTTAAAAAATCGGAATTATAAAAATTTTAATATTTAAAAATGTTGCTACTTTTATAATAACTACTTAATTAGCAATAATTTTAAAAAAAGTTTATAATATTATTATTTAATTTAAATAAGCTTAAAAAAAACGGTTATTATAAATTAGTTTTATAGCCGCTAAAGCTGCTTTATTCTTTAGCAGTAATAACTAATAACCTAGCAAAAAAAAAAAGCCTTATAACTATTGTTACAATTTTTACCTAAAGATTTATTATAAAAAGCACTTTAAGCTTAAATTTAAAAATTAAGATTTTAAACAATAAAAAAACGACGTAAATATTATAAAAACTAATTTACTAAAATAAAAACCGAAAACGTTAGTTTTAAAAAAAAAAGACCTATTTTTATTATTATAGTTATAACTTTTGCTTTAATATTAACGTTTTTTAATAACAAACCTATTAAAAAAGCCTATATTTAAATAGCTTTTTTAATAAAACTTTCTATTTAATTAACTATTTTTTTATAACCGAAATCTTTATTATTAATATTTAAAAAAATATAAAACCTACTTTCAAAACTTACGCAAACTTTTAAAAACAATAACAAAATATTATTAAAGAATAATCCTAATACTAGCCGCTTTATTAAATAAATTAAAGCATTACTAGCCGTTTTATTACTATAAAAAGTTAACAATTTCGCTAGCTTATTAAAAACAGTATTAATTATCGATAACGGTATTAATAAATTTATTTTTTGCAATCGCAGCGGCTTTAATAACTTATATATAGCTTCTTATCCAATAACGATAAAAATAAAAAGCACTAAAATTTAACCTATTTAACGAAAAAACTATATATTTAAACATATTATTAACAAAGTTATAAAATCTAATATATTTTAAAATATTATTTATTTACTTAAAATTATAGCGAACTTTATTTTAATATTTTATTTTATTAACTTTAAAAACGAGTTTTTATTTAAAGAAAACGGCGTTTATATATCTAGTAACGATAAAATTATAATAAAAAGCTCGGAAAAAAATAATTTATATTTAATCGATTAATTTAATATTAATATAATAAAAATTTCCGCTTATTTTGCCGCTTATTTATGCTTTAATCCCGAACTAGCTTTTTAGTACGAACGCTTTAAATACGTACTAAAGTTATTAATAAGCAAGCTAATAAAAAAAAATATATTAAGTTGATAAAACCGAACTATATTTATAAAAATATATTTAAACAAAAATAAAAAAAAATTTATATATTAAAAAATTTAAAAAAAACATATTAATTAAAACTATTACACGTTAATATCGCTAAAATCCCGTAATCAGCCTTAAAAAGCTATAAAAGATTTTAATATTATATTATAGTCTACTGTAATTTTTTAAACATAACCTAAGTCTTTTTACTTAAAAAAAATCTAAATTCGCTAAAGCTTTTTTTTATTTCCTATAAAAACACAAACAATTAAAACAACAGTATTATATCTTTATACTAAATAAAGCCGGAAAAAATACTAATAAAAAACTGGAATATTTTTATTACAGTAAAAAATAACTATACTATATATAGCTATAAAACAATATTAATAAAATAAAATATATAAAAAAGCTATAAAAATATACAAAAACATAATAATATTTATAATAGCTTAAATAATAACTAATACGATATTATAAAAATACTAGCCGATTATCGTTAAAACAGCTTACTATATTATAATACGATAAATTAATAAACAATTAAATATAACCTTATATAAAAAATAATACGGACAAAGACTTATTTATAATTATATATTACCTATAGGCTTAAAGAAATAATATTTTAAGCCTAATAAAAAAAAAACGTATTTAAATCGAAAACACTTTTTTATAAAATACTAAAATACTAAAACCAGAGTTTATACAATGATATAATTTTACTCGATAGCAATAAAGTTATAAACGCTAATAACGTAATATTTTTTTAAAAAACACTATATCTAAAATTAAAACAACCGTTAAAAAAGCTTAGTAATTAAAAACGGGTTCGATAAAACCTAAAAAAAAGAAATAATTACTACTTACCTTATTAAAGCTACCTTATTAAAAAAGGTAATTATTTTAAAATAATTAAGTAAAAACGACCTTATTATAATCAAAACAAATATTACCTAATATCTAAATAACGTAAACAGCCTAAATTATTTACAAGCAATATTAATAACAGTTTTAGTAATAAAAACACCACGACTAAATCTAGCACTAAAAATAACGACAGCGATTTAAACAACTCGAATAAACCTAATTATATATTATTAGCTTTTAACTATAATAACTATAGCAAATTAAGCAATAATAATAATTATTTAATACCGTATAAAAGTTTAAACATACTACTAGCTAAAAATAGTAAAAACAGTATAATAAATAATAATAAAAGTTTAAAAACGATTTATTTTAAAATCAAAACTATTAAAAAAAACGATAAAAAACTTATGCTTCGATTTTAAAACGATCGAATTTGTTTTACTATATATAAATATTAACTATTTATTTTTTATTTCCTTACCGCAGTTTTAAATACAGCTTTTATTATTATTAAAAATACCAAGCTAAAAAACTATAAAACGGCTAAACGCAATATTTATTAAAGCAAATAACGAAAAACTATAAAAATAAAACATACGTTAATTATTAATAACATAACTTAAAAAATAATACCAAAACTATTTAATATTAAAATACTTAGCGGAAAATAAGTTTATAAACTTGAAAAAAATAAATTTAATAATATCGCAAAATATAAAGCTAAATAAATCGTTAAAGGTTTTAAACAATAAAACGGAATAAATTATTATAAAACTTTCGTATTAATCGTTAAATTAATAAGCTATAAAATACTGTTTGCAATTACCGCTACTTTGAACTTTAAAATCTATTAAATAAATATGAAAACGGCTTTTTTATATAAAAAAGTCGTAAAGGATATATATATAAAACAACTTTTAAAATTTATAAATAAAAACAAAAAAAGCAAAGTTTACAAGCTTAAAAAAAGCTTTATACAGTTTAAAACAAATACTAAAAATATAGTACGAAATACTGTTAACATTTTTCTAACGCTTTAAATTTAACAGCTTTAATTTAAATATTAAAGTTTTTACGAAAAACAATTACTATATCGCTATATATATCGATAATTGTTTAATAATAAATCCTAACTTATAAAAAATTAAAACTATTAAACAATTTTTTAATAAAAAGTTTTAAATAACCGATTTAAAGCTTGCGAAATTTTATTTAAATATAGCAATAAAAAAAAACAAAAACATACGCATACTATCTTTATTACAACGGGCATATTTCGAAAGAATTTTTAAAAAATTCGATTTTTAAAATTTAAATCAACTAGCATATAAAAAAACAAAGCCGACTTATACCCCTTATACAATTAAAATTAAAGCCCCAAAAAAAAATTTTAAACCTAACTTAGTCGAAATTAGATAGTATTAAAAAACAATTAGCTTTTTAATATATACTATATTAAAAACTAAATTAAATATGGTATACGTAGTTTTTAAATATAGCAAATATATAATAAAGCCTAATATTTTTTATATTAAAGCTATTAAGCAAATTTTTTTACTACTTAGAAATTATTATTAACTTAAAGCTATATTATAAAAAAAACAAATCGATTTAAAAAAATATACTAATATAAATTAAAATAGTTACAAAAAAACTAATTGCTTTATTTTAAACTACGTCTTTAATTTAGGCAATAATATAGTTAACTAAAGTTTAAAACGTTAATTAATAGTTTTTTTATTATTTTTTAAATCAAAACTAAAAAACTAAACTTAAGCTATAAAAAAAGCTATTTAAATTAAAAAACTATTATTCAAGCTTAATACAATAAAAAAAAAAGTACCTACGATTATTTATAGTAATAATTAAAATGCTATCTCGGCAGCCTACAACTTACTGCTATATAATAAAGCAAAATATATTATAATATAAAATCGATAATATATATAACAAATTATTACTAACGAAATCGAATTTTATTATATACTAACTTAAAAACAAATAGTTAACGGCGTAACAAAGCCCTTATTATAACTAGTTTTTAAAAAATTTAAAAACAAATTAAGCTTAAAGTAAAAAAAGCTAATAAAGTTAAATAATCTATATATAAAACTATTATTTTTTTTTTACCCGAAAATTTTTAACAAACAAAACTTAATAATAATACTTTATGAAAACTCTATTACAATATATTTTTATAATATAAAATAATATTTATTTTATTTTTTAAAAGCAAAATTTTAAAATAAGCTATTAATTAACTAATAAAATTAATAACAAAACCTATAATTTCGAAATATAAAACACTATAGCCTTAAAAACTATTTTTTAAACTTATTAGTAATAAATTTTATTAAAAAACCTTAATTATATTTTTTATATATTAATATATTTTAATATAGTCGGCTTAAAATATAAACGTTATTTTAATTAATTTAACGCTAAATTAATACTAAAATCTCGATTTATAAAAAGCTATTTTAAACTTATTACTTCGTTAAACGATATTAAGCCGTATATATATCTACGTATTATTTCCTTTATTAAAACATATTAACGGACTAAAGTTTTTAAGCGTTATAATAAAAAATAATACGTTAATATTGCTATATAAAGCATATTTAAAAAGTTTTAAATAATTCTAAAACCCGGAAACAAATCCGTTATTAAATTATTCGCCTATTTTATAGCCGGTATTTTAATAAGCTGTAATATAAATACGAAAATATAACATATCATATTAATATTCATATTAAAAAAAAATAACAAAAATAAAAAATATATAATATTTTAAAATTATAACGTTTATAAAAATATATTAAAAAATATAAAAGTAAAAAATGCATTATAAAGCTTTTAAAAAAAAGTTTATAACTATATTTTATCGAAATTTAAATTTTAAACAGTTTAATATAATATAAACCGAAAATTCGGCGGTTAAAAAAAATATATTCGCTTTTTTATAAAAAGAATCCGTATTTAATACGATTTAAGTAATATATATTATTTAAAACCGTTAGATTTTAAATTATATAAATATATTTAGTTTAAATTATAATAAAAGCCGTAAAAAAGAAGCATTTAAATACCGATTAAAAAAAAAACATAATTTTAAATATATTAAACGAAAATTTAAGCTTTTATAAAAAAAAATTATAAAAAACATTAGTATTAACCGAATTCTTTAAAACGGGACGCCTAAAAAATAATAGCTTTAACAAATTTTACGTTATATAAAACCTATAAAAAAAAACTATACCTTAAGCCCGTATAAACGTACTTAAATTACTGTCGTTTTTATTTAAAAAAAATAGTGCTTTAAAACTACGTTTTAAAGATTTTCGAATATAATAACGTAAACGATATTAAATTTCCTTTAAAAAATTTTATCGGAACATAGTTTTAAAAAAAGTTTTACTTAAAAAAAGTTTACTTATAATTATATCAGGAAGTAAACCCACTTATTCGGCTTCCTATATAAGGGAGTCTGCCGTGCTCCCTAGAGCACCTAGCAGGGGTATAAATATATATATATATAGTAGTTATTCTTTTTTCGATCCGGTAAATAGTTAAAATCTTATTTTTTTATTATTCCGTATTTATAAGCGTTTATAGTACTATTTAAAAGCTTCTTCGATTATTACGCTTTTATTTTTGTAAAAGTTATAAGCCCGGTTTGTAAATAGGATCCGGTATTGTTAAACGTATTATAAAATTATTTATTTTTTAAACCTTAAGTTTTTATAAGTATTCTTTACAGAAATTCGTGCTTTTTAGCCTATTATATTTATTATTTAATCTAAAATAGTTATCGATTTTAATAAACTTTATTTAAAGATTTTAACGGATTAATTTATTTAATATTATGTTTTTTAAAGCTTAATAACTAATTTTAACGTTTAAAACTAATTTGATATTTTAAAAACTGATTTAAATATAAAACTAATTAAAAGTATTTTAATCTATATTAAAAATAAGTTCTTTTAGTACGAGCTCGAAAAACGCGTAAAAGCATTTAAAAAAAAAAGCTCTAGCTTAATACGGCGTTTTTTAAATATAAAAAAAAACAAGGCCTATAATAACTAGTTTTAATATTACAAGCTTATAATTAGTAAATAAGCTATTAAAAGCTAAAACTATATTATAATATTTAACTAAATCGATAAAATTATAGATTTAGACTATATAAAAACCATCAATTTTTATATTTTTTAAGAAAATAAACTACGTAATAAATAAAATATCGTATAATTTTTAAAAAAGCGGTATAATTTTAGCTAATTTAAAAAATATAACCGAATACGAAAACAATATCGTAAAATTCTTTAAAATACTAAAATTAAGGGGATATTTATATAGTTATAGGTTACGCGTTAAAAAACAGCTTATTAAAACGTAAAAACGTTCGGTATCTTTAATATCGAAAAAAAAATAAACGTTAAAGACTTTTTCTAATTAGTTATATACATCGTTCCCCATTAAGTTTTCCTTACTATTAATTAACGTATAAATTAGCAAATCGAGCTTAATAAAAAATTCTAAACGCTTAACGATTTTAATATACGTTTAAAAAAGCTTACTACCTTAAATATCTAATTCGGAGACAAATATAATATCTTTTTATTAGCCGCTACCTTTAAAAGTAAAAACGTTTTTCCTGTTTTCTCTAAATATTAACCGCTTTAAAATCCGCAGCACCTAAACGTAAACTAAAATAAAAAACGATAGCCTTAAAACTGCCTCTGTAAAAAAAATAAGCTTTATTATTGTTCAACCATCATTGCGCGAAAGGCCTTTTACTTAGTACGAAAGAACAATTACTTTATACAAGCAAAAGCAAAAACAGATATTAATAGCCGTCGTAAGTAAATAGTACGTGCAATGTAAAGTAAATAGTACGTATATAGTACGTACGTCGGGTAAAAAATAACCGGCGTAAGTAAGTATTACGTACGCCGGTTACGAGATAGCTAACGTAAGCAAGTTATACGTACATTAGATATTCCGTACGGAGGCTTATATATTTCGTACGGAATTTTTTCCGGGGATTTTTTTTTTAAAAAAAAGACATAAATAAATTAATCGTACAATTACTTATATTTGCTTATTAATACGTATAAAGCTTATTTAATATTAATTAGTAGTTATAAAATAACTATAAATTAATAAAAACGGAAAAAATAGTTAATTAAAAATTATAATAATACGATTTTATGTTTTTGTTTTATTTCCGTTTTATATTTCCGGTTTAAGCGAGTTATATAAAAAAGATTTAAAAAGATTTATTTCGAGTTATATTCGAAAAAAATAGTAAACCGATTTATACGATAAACTCTGTACGATAGCTAAAAACGAATTTTAAATTTTGGTTAAATAATTAGCTTTATAGGCTAAAATAGTTTTATAATACGGCTTTAGCGAAAATACCGTTAAAAAATATTTTATATTAAATAAATAAAAAAACGACGACGATTTTAAATTATTTAATAGCTTATTTAACGAGTTTATAATAACGTACGTAGTTTATTACGTATTATTATATAAATGGACTTATATAACGGGCGATTATTTGTTTTTTTTTATTTAAAAAAATTTTAAAAACTAAACGGAATCTTAGTTTAATAAGCTTATATAAACCGTAAAACAGCTACTTTTTATACAATTAACGGAATAAGGAATATAATTTAAAAATAGTACCTTAAATATAAAATTAGCTAAATTTATACGAAATAAATAAATAATAGCCGATATTTATTACTAAAAGCTTTATATAATTTAATTATCGCGATTTTAAAAATTACCCGAATTAAATATTTAATAAACTATCGAAAGATTATTACGAAAAAACTAACTATATAAACAGTTTTATATTTTCCGACCGTTTTTTTATTATATAGTAAACTTTATTTTAATTCATACTACGGAATTTTGTCGTATTAAAGTATAATATTGCTAATAGCTAAATCGATTTGCGTAAGTTTGTAGTTTTTTTAAAAATTATAAAAAGCTTTTTAAACTTTATTAGCTTATTGTATAATATATTATCGGATAAAGTATATTAGTTCGTATAGCTATATTAAGTTTTAAGAATTAAAGAGGATTGTTATTACGCGGTTTTTTTTTTAAATCTTTTTAGGCTTTGCTAAGTCGTATTTTTGAATTAATATTAACTTAGAAATACTGTAGAAAAAAATATACGATGCGCTTAACGTATATTTTAATACAAAAGTGAACAATATTTAATATTAGAGCAAATAGACTATAACGAACTTTTAATAAGTTATACGAAATAATTTGGTATTAATAAAACTAAAAGCATTAAAACAGCTTTTTAAAACTTTTCGTACTATTTAACGCGCTTTTAGGCCAGATTTCTAAAAAGAGGTTAGCTATATTCGGCTGTTGCATAAATATATAGTAGCGTGCCTAAATTCGAATAAACGTTGATTAATATAAAGGATTTATACGAAGGCTTATTTTTAAATTTCCGTATTATAATGTAAGTTTTGGTATAACGAAAAAACAGGCTATAATTTATATAAAACGAAGATTTTTATACGTATTATAACGATAGAAAATATAGTAATAATTATACGTAAAAATGGCGTAGTAGAGGATTATTCTGTGGTTGTACGTATTGCGGTTTATATAGTTTTTGCGGTTTAAAAATTTCGACGTTTGTTTAACCGTATAAATAAAAAGTGCTTTATATGCTTTAAGCCGGATTATTAGTTTATAAAACATTTTAAAAAAGAGATTGCTTACGTAAAGCAATATTTCGTTAAATATAACGGTATATAAAACAAAAAGGTCGATATTTACGTTACTGATTTCGAAAGATATTTTAGAACAAAAAAT
>JAJJXC010000091.1:0-82472 GCA_022432385.1 Xylariaceae sp. FL1272
TAAATATATAATAATAATATTCATAATAATATATTTTTGTCATAATAAATATAGTTATAAATAAAAAATAAACAATTAAAAAAAGATTAAAATTAAATATAATATTTTAATTATTATATTAAAAATTAAATAAAATTTTAAAATATTGTTTTTAAACCTTTAATTAATATTTTAAGTTTATTAACGTTATTTTATTTATATTTCTTTTTTTAATAATATATATAAATAAATAACGTATTTATTTTAAATATATTTAAAGTTATAATTTTTAATAACTAATTAATTATAATATTATTTAAAAAAAATTTAATTTAAATAATTAATTAATATAATAATTAAAGTTAATTTAAAAGTTTTTAAACTATTTTTAATTATTAATTAATTAAAAAAAACTTAAAAAATTAAAAATTAAAAAAAAAACCGCGTTATATTAAATCATTTTTAAAGAAATATAATAAATATAAATAATATTAATATTATAAAAATCTAGTTTTTATTTGATTTATTATTTTATATACGTTATATTTTAATAAATAATATAATATTAAAAATTCGTAAAATACCCGCGTAGTTTTTAAAAAATTTAAACTTATTATTTTATTATATTATAAAAAAATTGTTATTTAATATATATTTATATATTTATTATAATTAAAACTAAACTTTATATTTAATTTTTTATATTTATTTTAATTAACTTTTTAAAACTTAATTAAAATTAAATAATTTTTTATTTATTAATTATTTATTAAAAACTAATTAATTTTAATTTAAATTATTAAAAATTAAAGATTAATTTTATAATTTTAAATATATTAATATAATAAATTTAAATAATAAATTTATATTCCGTTTTTTTAACTTTAATAAAAAAATATATATATAAAGTCATTTTTTATATAAATATAACTTAAATAAAATAATATTAAATTAATTTAAATTAAATATAAAATAAACTTTTAAATTAAAAAATAATTTTATAAAATTGTTTTAAAGTTTTAATTTTAATAAATTAATTATAAATTAATTAAAAATAATTAAAAATAAAAATACTTTTTTTATTTAAATTAAAAAAGTTTAAAACTTTTTTATTTTTTTATTAAAAAATAACCTTTTTATAATATTTATATAAAAGTAATTTTTATTTTAAAATCTTTATTTTAAAATATAATGTTATAATTTTAATAATTAATTAATAATTAACACTAGTTTTTATAAAATTAGTTAATTTAATTAATAAAAAAAGATTTTAAAAATATTTTAAATAATTAATAAAAAAAGGTATTTTATAATAATTTTTAAAAAATATTTTAAATAATTAATAAAAAAAGTATTTTATAATAGTTTTTAAAAAAATAATAAATATTAATATAATTAATATTATAATAATTTAATTTTAATTAATTATATTATTATATATTTATATTTATATAAAGTTTTTAATATATACTTTATTTTAATATAAAATTATTCTATTATAATATAAAAAAACTTATTATTATATATAAGTTTTTTATTATTTATAATAATAAAAACTAAACTTTTTTAATTATTTTATATTTTTAATAATTAATTATAAAAAGTTTTAATAATGAATAAATAGTTTTATTATTATTAATTAATTATTAAAAATTTATTAATTTAAATTTAAATTAATTAATAATATAATTAAAATTAAGTTTAATTTATTTATAAAATAATTAAAATAAAAAAACTTAATAAATTTATTAATTATTAAAAAATAAATTTTTTTTAAAAATTTTATTTATTTAAATTAATTAAATAATAAAAAGTGTTATAAAATTAGTTTTTAATTTTATAAACTTATAAATAAAAAAAGCAACTTATATAAATATTAAAAACATATATTATATATTATAACTTTTATAATCAAAAAATAATTAATTAATATATTATTAATTAAAACTAATTTTAATTAATTAATTATTTAATTAATTAAAACTAATTAATTTTTTTTTAAATTAGTTTTAATAATTGATTAATTTTTAAAATTTAATAATAAAATAATAAATTAAAAAATAAAATTTTTATTATTTATTATTTAATTATTTTATTATAAATAAATAAGTTATATTTTTAATTATTAATTAATTAATTAGTTTTAATTATTTAATATTTATTTAATTAATAATTCTATTATTTAAAAAAATTAAAAAAATTAATAAAAAATTAAAATAGTTTAAAATAATTTTATAAAAATATAATAAATAATAATAATATTATAATAATCCGATTTTTACCGAGTTTATAATTATATATTAAAGCTTATATAATTATTTTAATATTTAATATATTAAAATAAACGGTATAATATTAAAAAATTAAAATATACCCGGATAATTTTTAAAAAAATTCGGAAAAAATACTTTATTTTATATAAATAAATTTTATTTAATATATATTATTATTATTTTATATAATATAAACTAGATTTTTATATTAATTTTTTTATGTTTTTTTTATTAATTATTAAATATTTAATAAAAATCGGGTAATTTTTTTAATTATTAATTAATTATTAAAAACTAATTAATTTTAGTTTTAAGTAATTAATAAAGTGATTAAAACTAAAAAATCTAACTAACTAATTAATCACTAAAAACTAAGGATTTTCACAACCCTGCTTATAGACCCATGGAACAGGATCCACAGGAAATGGGTGAGGTACAAGAGACGCCTATCGACACAGCGGTGGCGGCAGCTATTTAGGTAGTACTATCTTATACGTTGCCCTTCAGTGACGTCGCGAACACATTGAACGAGGTCCAAACCCCACCACCACAACAGTCCAGGAGGCATCCCGTGTCTAGGAAATCAACAGCACCCAATTTTTACATCTCGCATTCCGAAGGTCGATCGCCAGCAGTTAGAGGGCCAAATAATCTTGGAAGTCTGGGGGCAGAAGCTATTTCGCACGAACGCAACTTTGCAACACAAGGTCAGATACCTTACTGCACAACCGACGCCACTCCCTTCATGGTACGGGAGAGGAAGCTTCATCCACCCCTCCAATCAACCGCCTTTTTGTGTCATCAAGGAAATAACTTTTGCTTTTGCAAATGAGTGACCTTCAAAAGGCATGGGCGAAAAACCGTCTAAGTGCTGTACCTATACAGCCCTTTGACGAACGCGAAGACGAGGGGGAGGGGGAGGAGACTGGCACGGTCCCTGAGTTGCCAGACCACTTCGACGATGATTCCTCGTCAGCATCGTCAGCATCCTCGACGGGCACCATCATCCCATCACCAAGTCAAAATCTCTTTGCCAGGCCGCAGGGGTAAGGCAGACCGTCTCCGTCTCGTCCGCCCCGATCCCGTACTGATTGTACCGCCTCGATAGCGTTCTGCGGGGACGGAGCCTCCAACCGATTCCTTGGACTACGTATTTCGAGCGAGAACTGTTCCTTCATGATGAGAGTTCCGCCGGCCACCCGACCATTCATGCCTATCTGTCATCTCCGAACGAAAAGGGACCCCTTTTCGTCATGCACCATGGTGGTGGCTCCTCCGCACTCACTTTCGCTGTCGTTGGCGACGAGGTCCGGAAGCGCATTCCATCGGCCGGCGTCCTCTCCCTCGACGCTCGCGGCCATGGCTCGACACAGATTGCCGAAGGTCAACCCCTTGACATGAACCTTGAAACACTCGCTGGTGATCTATTGTGCGCCATCGAACTTACGCGGAAAACTATGAAGTGGGCGCAACTGCCGTCCATCGTTCTCGTCGGCCACTCCATGGGCGGCGCGGTTGTAACCGAGGTTGCACGTTTGGGAACGCTCGGCAACGCGCTCTTGGGCTATGCGGTGCTGGATATCGTGGAAGGGTCGGCCATGGATGCCTTGCAGCATATGCACACATACCTGTCAACACGCCCTACGGGCTTTCAGAGCCTCGAGAGTGGCATCGAGTGGCATACGCGATCGCGTACGATCAGAAACTCTGTTTCCGCTAGGGCGAGTGTGCCGTCGTTACTACGGCTAGACGAGCCGCAGCCTGGCGGCACACGACCCTGGAAGTGGAGGACCGACTTGGCTGCTACTCAGCCATTCTGGGAAAGTTGGTTCGTAGGGCTGAGCAGGAGATTTCTAGACGCCAAAGGGGCCAAGTTGTTATTGTTAGCAGGCACAGACAGGCTTGATACGGAATTGACAATTGGCCAAATGCAAGGTAGGTCATTGCTCTGCTATTTTCTAAGGCCCCATGGGCGCTCTATGCCTCAATGTGTGGAGGCTGATACCATTCACGTGTAGGAAAGTATGCTCTCCAAGTCTTCCCCGAGGCAGGCCATTTCATACATGAAGATCTGCCGGAAAAGACAGCCATTTCACTAGCCGACTTCTACAGACGGAACGATCGGAGTGCCTTGGTCCTCCCGCCCAAAGTCTCAGATCTCCTCAAGCAAGGAAAGAAAGTATGAGCTAAGCACGCGATAGGATGACTCGAGATGGTTGCGCAAGGGCTTCCTCTTTGCAATTGCTGAAATTCAGCGAGTCTGGCTGTGTTGCCCTATATCGTCGAAGGGCGATTAAGGGTACGTGCAAAATGCGAACCATTCATATGTACCATTGATACAATCGTGTTGTTTTCTGTGCCCATCCGCTATTTACATATGTAATGCTCCTGCCCCAACGCCTAGAATGCTATCATACTCTATGTCGTTGTATATATCACGCATTAACCCCGCCTCGTTAAGCCTCGCATTGTTATTAACTCCGTAATCTTGCAGTCTCAGTCAAACATTCTTCAGAGACGGCGACGCCTCGCTGGGAGAGAGTTTTCTTGACTGTAGAACTAATTGGTCGTGTTTGATCTGCAGCTAGAGCACTTGGATTGGGTTTCCTGGCGTTGCTCTTGTTGCTAGCACTGTCTGGATCGATATCGAGATTGAGATCGACATCACGCGCTCTTGCCAGCATGTCATCAAAACCGAGAGCATTGCAGAGGGCAGTGTAACTCTTGCAGGGGTTGATGTTTCTGTAAACCGCCTGCTTGCCGGGGATAAGTTGCAGGAGCATGAATTTGGTGTTGCCGTATTTGTTCTCGACCTCTAGGGCATAGCGCATATACTGCTCGACAACGTCTTTCCAAGGAAGAGGGCCGCCGTCGGCTTCAGAGCGAAAGACGCTGGAGTTCTTCTCGGCCTGGGTGGCGATCATGGCTCCGTCGACGCCATATTCGGCCATGAGCTGAGCAGCATGATCACGATTTGCTACGTCGCCGTTCATCAGACAAGCGACGCCGGCCTCGCGGCAGATGTCGGCGATCATGTGCAACTGGCCACGGATAGCACGTTCGCGAGGTCGCATAGGGGTAGTACGGCAGTGGACGGTTAGGCCAGTGATGCCGGTGGCAACAAGTCGTCTCACAAGGGCCTCTGTGTCGGCGGGAGTGGCAAGGATGCGGATCTTGACACTGATGCCAATATTGAATTCGGGGACAATGTGCTTGACGAGGGCGTCTAGAATGGCGCACAGCTTGTCTGGGGTTCGGAGCAGGGCGGCGCCCATGCCGTCGTGGGTGCTGAATGGCTTGGGGCAGCCGGCATTGACGTCGATGCCGGCGACGTCAGCGGCGACGAGCCGGGCGGCCTGGACGGCCAGGTCCGGGTTCGAGGTGCCGATCTGGAAGATGAGCTTGCCGGCCTCCTTGGTGGGATGCAGGCGGTAGATGACACTATCCTTGATGTCGGCGGGGGTCTTGCCGCCGCCATTGGAGGGCTTGCGCGTCCACTCGATGGTGTTGGTGGCGTCGTTGTAGCGGCGCGTGGCGCCGATGAGGCTGCGGTCGACTGTCTCGGGCCCCCAGACGAGGTCGGCGCCGTAGTGCAGAGCGAGCAGACGCGACGGTAGCTCTCCGGAGCGAACCATGGGGGCGAGGACGACCTTGTTGCGATAGTCGACGCCGCGCGGGGGGATGGCGACCGTAGTGGGTCGAGAAGACATGGTGGTTCGTATGGCGCGGGAAACACAAGAGAAAAACATGCCTATGAGCAGCACCGGATTGTTGTCGCAACCATGGCGACGCCCACAGTTGTCCTCCAGGCGATGGAAGGGCGAGTTGCTCGATGTATGCTACTAATGTATCGAATTAAATAGAGACGGGAGAAAATACATAACGTAACTCGTTCCAAGTTGGACTAAATAAACAGAGCCGGTCGGGGATTATAGACGGATATAATAAGCTGAGGATTCCCCCCTCCCCCCCGGTTACTTAAGGATTTCTTTACTATATAGCCATCCGACCATTGCCGCCAAGGTTGTGATTTTAGTGACTAATTAGTGATTAAAGTTATAAAAAAAACTTTAGTCTTTAATAATTAATTAATAATTAAAAAATTACCCGATTTTTATTAAATATAATAATTAATTAAAAATATATATAAAAAAATTAATATAAAATCTAGTTTTTATTATATTAAATAATAAAAATATATATTTAATAATAATTCATTTATTTTATAATAAAACATTTTTTTCGAATTTTTTAAAAATTATCTAGGTATATTTTAATTTTTTAATAATATATTGTTTATTATAATATATTATATATTAAAATAACCATATAAATCTAATATATAATTCTAAATTCGGTAAAAAATAAATTATTATAATATAAATATTATTAATATTAATTATAGTTTTTTAGAATTATTTTAAGTTAACCCGGTTTTATATTAATTATTTTAATGATTTTAATTTTTTAATTAATAAATAATTAAAAGTAATTAAATAAAACTTTAATTAATTTCAATAATTAATTAGTTATTAAATTAAAAAATTTAATTAATTAAAAAATTTAAATTAATAAATATATTAATAAAAAAACAAGGTTAATTTAAAATAGTTTTGAAAAAAAATATAATAAATATTAATAATATAATATTATAATAATGTAATATTTACCGAATTTATTATTATATATTAAAGTTTATATAACTATTTTAATATATAGTAATTTTAATAAACAATATAATATTAAAAATTAAAATATATTTAAAAAGTTTTAAAAGAATTCGAAAAAAATACTTTATTATAATAAAAATAAAATATTATTTAATGTATTTTTTTATTATTTAATATAATTAAAACTGGATTTTATATTAATTCTTTTAATTAATTATTAAAAACTTAATAAAAATTAAGTAATTTTTTAATTATTAATTAATTATTAAAAACTAATAAACTTTAGTTTTATTTAATATATAATATAATTAAAATTAATTTTAATTAATTAATAAAGTAATAAAAACTAAAAAACTTAGTTAATTAATTAATTAATAAAAATTAAGCATTTTTTTATAATTTTAAATATAATAATATTAATATAATTTTAAAAATATAAATAATTTAAAGATTTATTTTATTAATTATTTAAAGATTTATTTAATATAATATTATTTAATTATTTAATATTATAATAAAAAGACTTTTTAATTAATTATATTAAATATACCTTAATTTAATTATTTTTTATATAATTTCTTTTTATATTTTTATTAACGCTAATTTAATTACTAACTTTAATCTTAATTTTAATTTAATTATATTATTATTAACTAGTATTTTTTATACTTTTTTAAAAATATGGCTTAAACGGTTAACATATAGCTTAAAAATAGTTAAAATATAGCTTAAAAATACTTAAGTTATAAAATAATAAAGTAATTATTTTAATAATTAATTAATGATTAAAAACTAATTAATTAATTGTTTTATTAATTAAAATTAATTAGTATTTAATTAATTAGTTATTTTAATAATTAAAACTAATTATTATTTAATTAATTAGTTTTTAATATTAATTAAGCATTAAATTAATTAATATAATTAATTAAAAGAATTTAAATTAATTTATATTAATAAATAAAAAAGCAGGACTATTCCGGATTAATTCCGGGAAAATATAATAAATATTAATTTTATTAATATTATAATAATCCGATTTTTACCGAATATAATATTATATATTAAGATTTATACGGCTATTTTAATATACGGTATATTTTAATAAATAATATAGTATTAAAAATAAAATATATTAAAATAATTTTAAAATAAATTCGAAAAAAATATTTTATTATAATATAAATAAAATACTATTTAATATATATTTTTATTATTTTATATTATAAAAACTAAACTTTATATTAGTTTTTTGAAAATTAAATAGTTTTTTAATTATTAATTAATTATTATAAACTAATTAACTTTAGTTTTAATTAGTTAATAATATAAGTAAAACTAACTTTAATTAGTTAATAAAATAATTAAAACTAAAAAATTTAACTAATTAATTAATTATTAAAAACTATAGATTTTTTTTATAACCTTAACTAAGGTTATAATTTTAATAACTAATTAATAATTAAAAACTAATTAATTAATCACTTTATTAATTAAGACTAATTTTTATTTAATTAGTTAATCACTTTAATAATTAAGACTAACTAAAAAAATTCGTAATCAGTTTTAATAACTAATTAATTATTAAATTAATTAATATAATTAATTAAAAAAAACTAAAACTATTAATAAAAAGCGGGGCTCGCCCGGAATAATTCCGGAAAAATATAATAAATATTAATATTATTAATATTATAACAATCTGATTTTTACCGAGTTTATTATTATATATTAAGATTTATACGGAGTTATAACAGGCATTTATAACACTTAATGTTATTAAGTCAACGCTATACGGTATATAAGCCATTATTAAATATAAGCAACTAGCTTTATATATTAATTCCTTTTTATAAAAAGTTAACGTAATTAGTAATAATGGTTTAAACGTTAATTATAACTTATAGTTATTTTAATATACGGTATATTTTAATAAATAATATAATATTAAAAATAAAATATATTAAAGTAATTTTTAAATAAATTCGGAAAAAATATTTTATTATAATATAAATAAAATATTATTTAATATATATTTTCATTATTTAAAACTATAAACCCTTAATTTTATATTAGTTTTTTAAAAATTAACTAATTTTTTAATCATTAATTAATTATTATAAACTAATTAACTTTAGTTTTAATTAGTTGGTGATATAACTAAAACTATATTTAGTCAGTCAGTAAGGTGACTAAGACTAAAAAATCTGACTGACTAATTAGTCATTAAAGACTACAGATTTTTTTCACAACCCTGAGCCTGACTAAAACACATTCAGGGCTCCTCGGCTGGCGACGTCACCCCGCATCGCCACGACCCGCCGACCCGCAGGCCGGAGACTTCATCACCTCGTCAGCCAGTCGCAGGGCGGCCGAGTCGCGGACCAGGTAGACGAGTATGGACATGAGCTATGGTAGGTACATATATAGACGAGTAGATTCCGTCGGGCAGAGATGGTCCTACTCATACATTACATCGCCCACCTATCTGCTGTCCCAGATCGCTATGTGCTTGCTGCACCATTAGGTAGACGCTGCACCCTTTACCTGATTTATGAGCTCGCCTAGGGATCCTCGGCATCCTCGCTACCACGTGAGAGCTGAGCGGTAGACTATGCAACAGGCCATCTGGTCCACTCTCTTTGCTGTGTCGCTCCCGAGTCCTCTGGCGACTGCTGAGTGTCTGGTTGTTTGCAGCGTGGCAGAGAGCGCGAGACGATCGTAGCGGGCCTGATACGCAAGTATATCAACCCTCACATTTGGAAGCGTTACGGTTCTGTCCACCAAGCCGCGCTGGAGTGCCGATAAACAGTGCGTGGTCTCATTCGACCGAGCAGTGCGACGCGAGTGACGCCAGCACCGCGCGTTCCGACCACTGTCCAGGACCACTTCGCCCACTTACGAGACGGGCGCATCTCTCTGGCCGAACAGGCAAGTTCCCTGCCCCATTGTGCCTCCGTATCCCCATCCGACATCTTCAAGGGCCGAAGATCCCCCATCGCTGCGTTCCGTCCGTGACCTTGTCACCATAAGCTACCTTACCAATACTCGAGACAGCGAGAAATTGTCAAAGGGCACAAAGAGGGCGTGCTCGGTTCGATAAACACTTGTGTATGGTGTGACTAATAATCCGAGTAGCAAGTACACGCTCAAGCATGTCGGCCTCAAGTAAGCTCCATCTCTCCTACCGTCCCCACGCTCGTCTTCCTCTGCCTTTGACCACCAAACAACATCGTCAATTCGGAGCTTGCCGCCAGCTCTGAACTTGCCAATACATCGGTCACTACCGATTTGCACTGCCCCACCGCATTTGGTCCGTCTAGCCAGGACTTCAACGGCCAAGAATGCTTATGTCTAGCACAAAGTCAAAGACCCAGTCGAAGCTCCCGCCAAAGTCAAAATCAAGACTGGGCCGCCTGTTCCTCCTCTTCTCGCCGCTGACAGCGTCTCCGGCTATAGGATCCCATGGCACATCGCAAAAACCGTTTAACAGCGAGCCCAACGATCCGGAGCGCAAGTACACTCTGCCGCCGTTGTCGCCGGAGGTCGACTTGTCTCTCGATGGCGGTACAAAGCCGCCGCGGGACGATGGCGTCAACCGAAACTCGGAGGAGGACAATACCCTTCCGGCGACCCGATCGCCCGGTCGGTTGCAAAAGCCACCGCCCCCCAGCCACCCGCCGCCTCCGGTCCCGCCGCCTGGCACTACGGACTTCGACTTCACTCGCACCGAGACGGAATCCTCGGCTCGGCTTCAAAAAGAACAAAAACGGAGAAGCAGCTCCGTTAATGCGAGCCCGAAATCTCGCCCACGGACTCCCTCGGTCCTGAAACCCAAGCAAGGCTCGCCGCCGTCAGAATGCAGGGGTCGAAGCGCGTCTGCCCAGCCTCAACATCGTCGGTCAATTCCGGAGCCGGGGAATCGAGTCGCTTCTTCGACTGCAGCCCCTTCAGCCCCTCGCGGGGCTTCTAGCAACGACAGCCAGAGCCCCACGAGAGACGGAGAGCGACCGGGCAGGCTGAGACGTAGTTGGCTGCCAGGAGGAAGATCCAGGTCCGTCTCGCAGTCGACGGATCCCGCTCGGCAGAATAAACTTTCGGCTGCGTGGGTACTGGGACAGAGATCCGATTACAACACTGCATTCCTTGCCAATGGGGAGAAGGTTCCAGAGCTTTGGAATGAAAGTGGACAAGTTCTCATTTACCTAGATCCGAAAGGTATCGGTGCGACGCCATCCTTCAAGGTTGCCGCATTTGTCACCGATTATTCACTTGTGTTCGCCGATTTGGTTGAAGCCGAGATGGCCGCATCGCCCGCGAGTACAGGGAGGCATCGGGCCCGTAGTTTCACTGGTCGGGACAGTTTATCCGTATCAGATGCCCACAGAGTGCAGTCTCCTCCCTTGGGCCCGTCCACTACCGACTCTGCCGATGATGGCGAGACTCGACTCTATCTGCCCGTTTCCATGTCCACGCCTGGCCATAGATCAGAGGCGGATATGGAGCGTCTGATATCGATCCGAAACATGTTCGCCTTCTTAACGGGGCAACCTCTAGTAGCTACTAAATCACAGCCCACTCTGTTTGCCGTGTTTCTCAACATAGCTGGCTTACTGAAGGAGTACGAATTCACCAATGTAGACGGATCGACTTTCGGGAGCGCTGTCGAGATGAGTTTCAGCTTTTTTATGGAACAAATGGGACTTGCCGACGTAAGACACAGCAGGGAGAAGACTCTAGAGTCCCTCATTCTAGGTGAACGCATGCGCTCCATGGAGCTTTACAATGAGGCCTTTTCGCACGCTGTGGGCAAGTACGCGGCTATGCGTGACCTTCGCTCACCTTTGTGGGATCAGGTCTCCCCGAGCGCGCGGCAACGCCTTGAGCGTGCCCATATTGAGCTGGTAAGCCGTCAGCATAGCGTGAACACTCGGCTCGAAGCCTTCGAGTTCCCTGCCCTGTTCACCGGTACGGCCAGCTCCACATCCTTTGCTGAATACAAAGACATCAAGTTCAATACGTGGAAGAAGTCATTTGGCCGTATGAGACAATTTGTTCTGGGTTTCTACAAGACGAACTTCGGGAACTGGCCCCCCAAGGCCCGGAGTAAAAAAAACCCATTCACAGAAAGTGGACTCAACCGACAGGTTCTCAAAATTTTGTACTCGGACTTCTGTGCGCTATATGACCTTGTTGCTGATCGCGAGTCATTGACAACGCGAGTGATAGACGACAACGCAGGTGACATCACAGACGATGGCCTGAATCCCCGTGCATCAGCACTGCGGAAAGTCCTGGGCGAGTTTGACCAGTCGTCCCCGCCCGTGCTTCCACCGGTCCCGTTCGACCTTCCGATGATGCCGAACATGGCGACGGTCCAGGAGAATTACTACGAGCTTTCAATCAAGGAACAAAGCAAGCTGGACAAGGGGCTGCAGGAGTATCAGATCCGACTCATACTGAATAAAGCATACGATTTTGAGACTGACAAGCTGCGCATTCCCTTCCTCGAGCAGTTCCAAGAGTTTGAGCTTAAGGAAGCCAAGGGGAAAACGGCTATCGAGATGACAGACCAGCGTTTAGGTTACTGGCTCTTTCTTTACGTCGTTATCCAGTCGTTGCCCATGCTCGTTGTGGACGCACCCGGGCTCAACCACACAGAAGCTGTGGAGTACTTCCTCTGCCAACCGCCGAAAGGATCGCCGCCATGGATGGAAGACGCGCCAGCAGTGCGCAAGAGGTGGTATGAGGTGGCGGGTGGCGGCGGCCTGGTAGAGCTTTCCGAGGATGCGGTCACATTCGGTGTGGAGGGTATCTACCACAGAAGCCATTGCTGGCTTGCTGCCAAGCGTTGGGAGGGGGGCCAGGTCGCAGAGGCACCGCTACCCCACGAGACAGTGCTCTCGCCGCTAGCAGCGCCAAAATCCGTATTTGAGGATATGGACCCCAACACGCCACCGGTGGCGCGGAGTGAGTCCCCCCTCGGTGGCCCCTCGGGCCTCGCCCTGCGACCGAGGGGCATATCGCCGGCAGGACGGCAGCCATCATATCGCAGTAGCATCGCACTGGGCTTAGAGCCGGTTGTCCTTCCTCCCGGCGAAAGGTCACTTACGCCGACGGGTCGGAACAGTCCAGCTGGGACGCGGCCGCCGAGCGGGGCGATGGGACGTAGCCGGTCGTCAGGTAATCTGCAGGGCCTAGCAGGCTTTGCAAGCATTGCTACCGGAAGCGGCTCGCGTAGTAACTCGCGGCAAGGCTTTACAAGTGGGAGTACGTTTGATGAGATTCTTAAAAACGTAGAAATAAAGCAACCTAAAAAAAAGAGGGTTTTTTTTTTAAATATATATTAATATAATATAAAATAAAAATTGTTTATATTTTAAATATTAAAAGTATTTTATTTATTAAATATAAATATATATTATAAGTTTAAATATAATAATATAATTTAATTTTAAAAACATATATTTAAATTTAATTATAATATATATTTTTAATATTTTTTAATATAAATTAAAATTAATTATTATTAATAAAATTATTATAATATATTTATTAATTAACGTGTTTACGTTATTTAATACACATTTAAAATAAAAATAAATAATTAAGTTATTTAATAGTTAAAACTATTATAATAATTAATAACGGCATTATATATAGTTTTACACTTTAAGGCTTATATTTTTAATAGCTTTATAATTAATTAATTATTATTAATATATATTTTAATTTATAGCTATAATTATATCGCGATATTACGTATATATAACTTAATATTATTTAGTATTAAACCGTTATTTTTTTATATAAATTAATAAAAAAAACGATTTAATTATATTTATATTTAATATAACTATAATTATGTTATATTATAAAAAAAAGCTTTATTATTAACTTTTAACTATTAAACGCGTTTTATAATTATTAAATAAAACTTTAATAAAATCTTTTTAAAAATTTAATAATATATTAAAAACATTATTATTATTATATAAACAACGGCTTTTTATGTTTATTACGTTTTTATAAAACTTTCGATATTTAAACTATAATATTTATTAAAAAGTAAATTTAATAAAAAATTATCGTATTTTTATTACTATATCATTTTTATTATATTTAATTTTTTTTTTTAAATTAAAAATTATTAAAATAGTAAGTAATAACGGCTTAATAACTAATTTAAAGATTTTTTTATATTTATTTAAAACATTAAAAAAGATATTAAAAATACGTTAATTAAAATCGGCTTTTTTATTAGTTTTAATAAATAAATAAAAGTAAATACTTTTAAAAATAACTAATTTTATTATAATAATAAAAAATATACTAAAAATAATATAATTATTTATATTACTAGCCGATTTTATACTTATTTTAATTTAAACCTTATTAATAAATAATTTATTAAAGCTTTTTATAATAATTTTTATAAATAAAAACTTAAATATTTAATTATTATAAGAACTTTAATTAAAACATTAAAAGTTGCTTTTATAATAAAGAAGTTTTAGTTTTATTTAACGGTATTAAAAATATAACTATTATAATAAATATTTTTATTTAAAAAATAATTAATTTATAATTATTTAACGAAATAAAAAAACAATTAAGCTTTATTAATTAAATAAATAAATAACATTTTTAATATTATATAATATATATTAAAAAATAAACATTTTAATAAAATAATAATATTATTAACTTTATTAATATAATTAATAAAAAATTAAACCTATTATTTATTACGATATTAAAAAGCGATAAAAAATATATTATTATTTTATAAGCTTAATATTTTTAAACTAATTATTTTAAAACTTTTTAAAAATACTTTTAAAGTAAAACCTATTATTTTAAATAATATTATATTAAATATATAGCTATAAATTAAAAAAAAAAAAATAATTTAATATAAAAAAAAACGTAAATAAAAATAAAAAATATAACGTTATTAAAAAACATTTATTATTGTTTTTATAATTAAATTAATAATAACTTATATAAATTTTTAATTTAAAGCTTTTAGTTTTATTATTTGATTTAATAAACACGTTTTTAAAAACTATAATAATTATATTAATAAGTATTTTTTTATAATATATTATTATATTAAATCCTTTTTATAAAACCTTTATTTAATATATTAAAACGTTTTTTAAAACAATAAAACAAAGAATAATTATATAAAAATAACGTATATAATATATTTAATAATAAAATATAATATATATTATATGTTTATTTATTATTAAATATTTATATATTTTATTTAATAATTGTTTTTTTATTATTTTTTAAAAAAAATGTTTTAATATATTATATTTATAATATTAATTTAAAATTAAACTTTTATTAATTATATAATAATATGTTTTAATATTTTAATATAAAAATTAATTACATTTATTATTTTTATAACTAAACTTTAATTTAAATTATATAATTAACGAAATTTCTAAAAACATAGTTTTTTATATTTATAAAAAACGTTTAAAATTTTTTTATGCTTTAAAAATACTATTTTTAAAATTTTAATATTTTTTTTAAAGTTATATTAAGATTAATAAAACTATTTAATATTATATAATTAAATACGGTTTTTTAAAAAATAAAATTATGAAAATAACGCCGATTTTAAAATATATTATAATAATTAACGTTATAACTTTATTAAATAAAAACAAAAAAATCTTTTTAAAATATTTATTAAAATCGGACTTAAATTTTCCGAATTAGTTATTTACTTTATAATAATATAAAAATAAAACGAAAATATTTTTAATAAAAAAAATATATTTCATAAAAAAATAATATAAAAAATATTTATAATAAAAAAGCATTTATTATATTTATTATTAATTAAGTTATTAATTATATAAACATTTATTTAAAAAACAATAAAATTAAATAATATAATAATAAATACTTATTAAAATAAATATAAAAAATGTTATATTTTAATTTTTTAATATAATTAATAGTTTTAAATTATAAAAATATAAATAAAAAATATTTTATATTAAAAATAAGTATAATATAATATTAGTTTATTTTAATTATAATTATATTATTATAATTAATTAATAATAAATTTAAAAAAATTAATAATTATATAATATAATAAACTAGTAAATATATAATTATATATATAAATTTTTATAATAAAAATATATTTTTAAATATTATAACTTTTATTACGTTTAATTAATATAATATTAATAAATATTAAAATATAATATTTAATATTAAAGCAAAAAAATACTTTATAATTAATAAAGCTTAAATTAAAACATTTATATATATTAACTTTTTAGTTTATATAAATCGATTAATAATTAAAAAAATAAACATACGTTTTAAAAATAACACGTTATTATTTTTATTAAAATATTTATTATCGTTATTATTTTTAATAATATTAATTTTAAAGCTGTTTTAATTAATGTTTTATTTTTATTATTTTTAAAAAACATAAACAAAAAAAATATATTTTAAAAACCTATTTAATAAAATCTATTAATTCGGTAATAATATTATTATTAATATTATTTAAAAATAAAACCATTTATAATTTTATTTTAATAAAGCTAAATTTATATAAATAAATATAATAAAAAAAAACTATAATGTATTTATTAATATTTTAAACATTATTAAATTAATTATTTATACCGTATATAAAAAAACGTTAAATATAACGATATTAATATTAAAATATTAAAATAAATCGGTAAAGTTTATATTATATATTAATTAAAAACCGTTTTTTTTATATTAATTTAAGTTTATATTTTAAAATAACGTCGATTTTAATTATAAAGTTCTTATAAATATAATATATTTAAATAATAAACCCGTATTATATATTATTAACATAATTATATTTTTTTAAAACGTAGCTTTTTTACCGTTTATAATATTTAAAAATATATAAAAAATTTTATAATAAATATAAATAAATATATATTTTAAACTATTTAATATTATTATTTATAACGTTAAAACTAGTTTTTTTTTAAAAAAACTTCGAAATAAAGCATATATTATAAAAGTTATTATTAAAAAAATATTTATTAAAGCTTATCAAAACATTAAAAAGTTAAAATAAACTTATAAACCTTTTTATTAAATATAAAATATTTTAAACGTTAAATTATAAAACATTTATTTATTAAATATAATTTTTTAAATAGTTATTAAAACAATTAATAATATAATAAAATTTAATAGCTTTATATTTATATTATTTATATTTAATATATATTTATATTTTAATTATAATTTATTATTATTATTAATAACTATATAATAAATAAAAACAATAAAAAAAGCTATAAAGAAATTACGTATTATTATATTTTTATAATAAATATATAATATTTTTGTTATTTAATATAGTTTAAATTTAATTTAATAATTTTGTTTTTTATATATTTTAATTTTATGTTTAATAAATAATATTAATATGTTTATAACGTTTATAAACTATTATTCATTAACGGATATAATATTATTATTAATATTAACGGCTTTAAATAATATTAATCTATAATAATAAAACTATTTTATTAAAACAACTTTAAAAAAACAATTTTTAATATATTAAAAAACGAAAAAAATATATTTATTTATAACTTATATAATAATTTTTTATATTTTAACAATAATTTTTATTATACTTTAGTTATAAAAAAACGTAATAAATTTAAAAGTAATAAAAACAAATTAAAAAATGTTTATTTTAAAACATTTAAATAAACTTATTATAATAAATTATATATTATATTATAATTATTTAATAAAATAATATTTTTTATAATAATTATAAAAAAACAAGCTATATAAAATAAATTACTTTAAATATATATTAAAAATAAAATCATTATATTTAAAAAACTTTTTAAAATAAGTAATAAAGTTAAAATCGATGTTTTTTTAATAATAATATTATTAAAATTATTATTTTAAACTTTATATAACTTATAAACGTATATATTTTTTTAAAAAAATCGTTTATAAAATTAAAATAGTTAAAAATAATAATTTATATAAAAAAAGCCGCTTAATTATATAAAATTATAATAATAATAATAAAAACAAAATTTTTATATAATTATTAATTATATAAAAAATATTTTAACGCTTATTATTAATATTTTTATTTGTTTTTATTATTAAAATTTAAATATAAATAGCTTTTTATAATATTATTTAAGTATATATATAATTAAAATTACTTTTTATTTATATTATTTATATTTAATTTTTAAAGAAATTAAAAAATTAATATTTAAAAAACGTTATTTTATATATTATTAAACTATTATATAATATAGTAAAAATAAAACTTTTTTAATAAATAATATATTATTGTTATTATTGAAATATTTTTTATATAAACATTAACGTAATATACGGTTAACTCGGACACACGGTTAACTCGGACACTTTTTTTAGCCATACCGTTACGGCTATTTTACCTTTAACAATACTTACACTATTTCGTAATAACTCTAGAAATAAAAATCGGAAAAATATCGGACCTTTTTTATTTAGTAAATTAAACAGTACTCTTAATAAAATTATTTTTTCTAATTTAAATAAAAATTCGTTAACGGTAAACGGGAAAAGTAAAGACCGGGTTTTACGAAATTTTTACTTTATAAGCATGCAATTTTTTAATTAAATCAAAAAATTACTTTTATTTAAATTAACGTTTAATTGACTAAATAAAAATGGTTTAATACTTGTCCGATTTTTATTTCCAGAGTTATTACAAAGTGGTGTAAATACTATTAAAAGTAAAATAGCCGTAACGGTATTATTAAAAAAAGTGTCCGAGTTAACCGTGTATCCGAGTTAACCGTATATTACGTTATAATATATAATTTATATTTAATAGTTACCGACTTTTTTCGATATAAAAAAAAATATTTTATAAATATTTTAATATAAACCAATAATATTTTATAAATTAAAACGAAGAATTTTTTTAAATATAAAAAAACAACTTTTAAATTTAAATTAAAACTATAAACAATTTTTATAAAAAAACAACCGTTTAATTTTAACAGATTATATTTTAAGCAATATAGCTATAATATTTATATAATATAAAAAAATAAAAACAAAAAACTAGTTTTAATACTTTTTATTAATAAAAACCGGAAATAAAAATATATTAAACAAAAAATAAAAAAAGCATATTTTATTAAAGTTTACTAATTAAAAATTAGTTATAACTTTTTTATTACTGTTTAAACTATTAATTTAAACAATAACGATTATATTATATTAAATATTAAACTCGATTAATAAATAAAACATTTTAATTAAAAATTACGATATATATTTTTTAATATCGATATTTTTAAATTATTTATATTTATTAACGTTTTGTTTGCAAATAATAAAGATTTAAGCTTGTAAATAAAATTTGTTATGATTTTTATAAACGAAATTAACGTAATTTACTATATTAACTATTTTGCTTTTAAAATTAAAAGCAATATTATTTATTAAAGTTTAATTAAATATAAACGCGTTATTAAGTTTATATTTATATCCGAAATATATAGCATAACTTATAAATATAATATAGGTTATTGTTTAATAATAGCTATAAATTAAATTATAAAAACTATATAATATATTAAAAAAAAACAAAAAACTATTATTTATAATATTTCTTTTATTATTTATATTAATTTTCATTTATTTAATAAAACAATTACTAAATTTACTATAACTGAAAAAAAAACTAACAATTAATATTATAGCTTTTTAAAAATTATATAAAAATTAAAAAATCTATAAAATACGCTAGATCTATAAAAATAATAATCTTTGCGATATTATAACTAAAACATTATTAAATAAAGCTTTAAAACGATTTATTAATAATAATAAAATTGTCGTTCGGATTAAAAGATTTATTAAAAAAAAAATAAGAACGCTTTTTAAGCCTATAAGGAAATTATGTACATTATATATTATATTTATAAAATTAACAGTAAAATTCACTTAAAAAGTAAAAAGTTGTGAGTATTAGTTAATATATTTACGTTATTTAACGAGTACTTAAGACGGAAACGAATAACTAGGTTATTTAATAGTTAAAACCGTTACGGCAACTAGTGACGGCATTATATATAGCCCTGCATTTCGGTGCCTGCACCTTTAATAGTTTTACAATCAATTAACTACCATTAACATACACTTTAGCCTATAGCTGTAATTATATCGCGATATCGCGTATATACGACCTAATAAAAACCGTTATAGCAATTAATAACAGCATTATATATAGCTTTATATTTTAATGCCTATATTTTTAATAGCTTTATAATTAATTAATTATTATTAACGTATATTTTAGCTTATAGTTATAATTATATTATAATATTACGTATATACGACTTAATAATTATAATTATATAATATATATATATATATATATTATGTAGCAAATACGTAATATATTAAAAAATTCGGCCTTATAAAGCCAAATTTTTAATATTAAAATATATAAAGTTTATATTTTTAATTTAAAATAAAATTTAATAATAATATTTTTTTAATAAATAGCTTTTTATAAGCTTTAAAAATTATTAAAAAGATATAATTTTTAAAGGTTTAAATTAATAAAAAAAATATAAACTTAATAATATTAAATAAAAATTTATTCCGAATTAATATCAATAATTTAAAATTTTTTAAAAACGTTAAATATTAAAATATATAACGTAATATATAAATAACTCGATTATATAAGTAATTCGATTACTTTTTAAAACTATTTAACACGTATATATTTAATCGCGTTTTTTTTTATAATATAATATGTAATTTTTTAAAAAAAAAAGCTAAAATTATTTTAACGATTTATACGATTTAAAAAAACCTGCGTTTTTTTATTCATAAAGCTGTTTAATATTATTAAATTTTTTATACGTTTTTTTACGACCGATATAAAAGCAAAATATATTTATGAATAAAAGTCCGTTTTTTTATATAAAAATTTACCGAAACCGAAAAATAAGTTATTATCGATAAAATAATAAATTTAAATTTACAAGCGTTTTTTTTTCGGCTTTAATATATAGAAAAAATAGCTAATATTTTTTTACGTAAACATAACGCGTTTTTAGTCGGCGTTAATTAAGCTTTTAACTTTATAAGCTATTATTTTAAATTAAAAATACGTTTTAATCGTAAAATCAATTATTAAAAAGCTTTTTATAAAAATTTTAACGCATATTATAAATAGTTTAAAATAGTAACGAAAATAATCGCAATATATAATAATTAAAATAACGATATTTATTATTTTAATAAAACAAAATTTATAATAAACGTAATAAAATCGAATATAGTTATAATTAATATTAAATAATATATAAAGTTTTATTAAATATAATAAAATAATCGAAAATAGTTTATAGTTATTTAAGCTGTTAATATTAATAGTTTTATTATATCGTTTTATATTATTTTAATAAAAAAAACCTATTTTATATTATAAACGCGTAATAATTTTTTATTTTTTAATTAATAAATTATAGTTATAAATAATAATTAAATAATTAATGAAAAAGTTTAAATTAAATACGGTATTTTAATTTTTATATTAAAAAACGTTTAAAAAATATAAAACGCTTTTTTATTTTAAACAGTTATAAAAGTTACTATTTGCTAAAATTTAACAAATATTTTAAATCTGTCGGCGTTATTTTATTTTATATGCTTATTTATTCGTTTTATAAGTTTTAGTTTTTAAATGTTTTTTGTTTTGCCGTTTTTAAAAAAACGTATAATCGGTTTATAAAAAATTTAATACGCCGTTATTAAACTTACGTTGTAAAAGAAAAATTTTTACGCGGTTTTTATATTACGTTTAAAAAAGCTTTTTTGCTTAAAAACGTAAAATTAAGTTTTAAAGCCGCTAAATTTATATTTTTAAATCTTAAAAATATAATTTCGGCATTAAATATTAATTACGTTATTAAAACGTTATCGTTAAAGCTTAAATTACTTATTATTTTTTAGGTTTTTAAAACGTTTATTATTATTAAAAAAGCTATTTTTTAATTTGTTTATATTAAAAACAAAATTTTTAAATATTAAAATAGTTTTTTTATATTAATTATTAACGCATATAACTAGTTTTTTAAAATTACGTATAAATTAATATATAATGTTACGATTTTAAAAAAACAAGTAACTAAGTTTTAAAATACTAACTACGTATTTTTTAAACGTTAAAAAATAAAGAATAAGCGTTTATAATATAAAGGATTATTTATTATAGCTAAAAGCAATGTTTTTTAAATCGAAAAAAAAAAATAGTAAAGTAGTCGAAAAAAAAAAAAAAATAGTCGTTTTATAAAAAAAGCTTATAACAGTCCGCAACGTTACGGCATATACGGCAATATTAAGCATAATACGCAGATTTATTAAATAAATATAGATAATAATACGGAAAAAGATTTCGAATAATTTTAATTAATTTTAATGTATTATAATTAAGTTATTTTAATTACGATATAATCGTATCTTAAAAAGTGATCGAGTTACCCGTATAATCGAGTTACCCGTATATTACGTTAATAAAAAAAATAAAAAAAAATAATAATAATAATACCTTTAAATAATAGGCCTTATTTAAAAAAAACTACTTAATAATACTTAATATTTTAACTTCGATTTTTAAACTAAATAAAATAAATAAAAACATTCTAATAACGTAATAACTTTTATTATTTTTTGCTTATAATTAATATATATAGGCCTACTTTTTTTAATAAGGTTAAACAAAAGTTACAAATCCAATTTTTTTTTTTTTTTTTTTTTATAATCTTTGGCCTTATGCATCTCTTCGGGTATAAAAGCTAGGACAAAACGGTTAACGTCATAATTTTTATTATTCTTTGTAAATATTTTTACTATATTAAAATTACCAGATATCTTAATTTTTAAAATTTATATAATAACGCTATTTTTTTTTTAATAAAAAAAGTAAATAGTTAATATTTTTAAATATATAAGCCAAATCTTTAAGCGAACTATTAAATTTAAAACGGCTAATACTATATTTTTTGGCATTTTTTATACTACTTTTATTTATATACCCTAAATTAATATATAATTTCTTTTATTTTTTTATTTAAAAATTTCGATTTTTTAAATAATTATATTTTATTTTTTTCTGCGTTAATTAAATATAGCTTAGTTTTATTTTTTATATAGTTTTATACGCCTTTTTTCGAAGTAATCTTAATATATAAAAATAGAAAAAAATAGTTCTTTAAAAAATACTTATTTTATTAAATATTTAAAGCTTTATAACTTTTTACGCCGATTATTAAATTTAAAACGGTTAATATTATAATTGTCGCCATTTTTTATAAATATTTTTATAATATAAAAATATAGATTTTTTTTTTAATAAAATTTCGATTTAAAATTTAAATCTTATTTATATTTATATTTTATTATTTTAAAATATATTTTATTATTTAGAAACGGTTTTTTTATTTTTTTTATATTAATTATAATTTTTATTATTTTTTACTTTATTTTTTAAATATATTTAATAAAATTATAAATATTTTTTTATATTATTTTATATTATTTTATTTCTAATAATTAATATTTATATAACTTATTTTTATAATTTATTTTAATATTTTTAACAATCATTTTTAATATTTTTAATAATATTATTATATAAAATTAATAATTAATTAATTATTAAAACCAAAACTAATTTTTTTTTAATTATAATTAAAATTAAAACTAAGTTTTTTTATTTAGTTTTAATTAAATTAATAATTAAACTAAAACTAAAATCTTTTAATCTTAATAATTAATTAATTATTAATTTTATAACTTTCTTTATTATTATTATATTAAAGCTTTATTATTATATTATATATTTTTATATTATAAGTTTTATTACTATAAAACTTATTATTATTATAAAGTTTTATTATTATATTACGTATTTTTTTACTATAAGTTTATTGTTATAACTAATTAAAAGCTAGCATTTTTTAAACTAAAAAAAAACGACTTATATTATTAAACCTGTTCTATTTATTTTGCTTATTTAAAAAATTTTTTAACCTATATTAGTTTTTAACAATTTTAACGGCTTAAAAAGTTTAAAAACGACTAGGCCTTTTTACTACGCCAACTTTATTAAATATAGCGCCTTATAATCGCGGCCTTTTAATTGGCTGCACTTATTTTAACCAGCAAACTTTTGAACCTATATCGTTTTTGCGATTAGATTTAAACAAAGCCCTTAAATTGAAATTTAAGCATAACTTATATTATAAAACCTGCTTTACTTATCCTGCTTGTTTAAAAAACTTTTTAATTTACATTAGCTTTTTAACGGTTTCGACGGCTTAAAAGGCCTAAAAACAACTAAGGCCTTTTTACTACGTTAATTATATTAAGTATAGCTCGCTATATACGTAGCTTTTTAATTAGCTGCACCTATTTTTACTAGTAAACTCTTAGACCTATATCGTTTTTACAATCAGATTTAAACAAAGCCTTTAAATTAAAATTTAGGCAAATAATAATGCTAGTAGATTTTATGATTTATTATAACATTAATATTACCTTTACTTTTTTATTTGCTTACAGCTTTAACCACTTAGCCCTTCTTGTCACCTGACCCACGATCCTTTAACATGCTTATCGTGCCCTAGACTTTTGTATCTTTTTTTGTTTACTTCTTTCGCCCCTTTAAAGCACCAGGTCGACGACGTCGTTGTTGCCCGTCCTTGATACTGTGCACCTACTCCAGCTCGTGACCGCTGTATTTGTCTGTTTGTGTTGATAAGCACTGCCTTGCCAACAGCCAACCTCCTCGGCTAGCTATTCGGGTCTTTTGGCCCGATTATCTTGCGTGTTACCACCTGACTTCTTGTTTGAGCGGCCCCTTTCGCGTCGCTCTGCCTGCTTTGCCGCGCAAGGCCGCCCGCCCGCCTGGATGTGTCGGGCACTCACACCTGCCAGCCTTTGAGCCTCTCCTGCTCCCATGGACGACGATGAAGACTCGCAGGCTACACAGCAAGGTCTGTATTTTCTGTTCACTAGCTCCATCCCCGTCCCTAATATCTTCTCATACGCTTTACTTCTTGACCACCACTTTTGTCTTGCCTGCTGACCCCCATGCTGCTCTAGCCACCCAGAATGCCCTCGATCCCCGACGCCTCGGCCAGCAAAACTCAGGCTTCTCAGACGAGGACATCTCCGATATAATTTGTGTGCTGCATCCAAACTCAGAGGCTGCCAGTCGCGAGATTCACCGAATTGCGGCCTCGGCCGAGTACAGTCGTCATACAGCTGGCAGATACTCCGTCGATGCCATCCAGTCAGACCTCTATCGCGAAGACGATGCCCGTGAATTCGGCCGCACTCGAGGCATAGGGGACCATGCCTTGGTTCTCCGCCTCTCGTCTCCCGTCAAAGACCCTCGCCTCGGTTTCACTTTCGGCCGCAATGCGTCCCGCTGCGACATCTGCTTCACCAACGACCCCGCCCGGCGACTAAGCAACATCCACTTCCGCATCTATGTCAACCGCCACGGCAGTGTTCTGCTGGAGGACCAGTCTACCAATGGCACTGTGGTCGACTCTCATCTACTCAAGAAACGCCCCGATCCCCGAGATCAACGTCTCAGACGCACCCTAGAGAGCGGGTCCAAGATCGAGATCCTTATGCATGAGAGCTCCTGCGATCTGACATTTCTGGTTCGTATTCCCCGCCGTGATGGCAAGCACGAAGATGCCTACCTGAGGAATCTAGCCGCGTACATGCAGAGGGCCAGCGGCGAGGAAGAGGATGTGAACAAGACCATTGGTCCCGGACCGAGCGGCCACGTAAGTTGACCTAGGCATTACAGGGCCTTTCACGGTCTATGGACACTGAACAGCAGAACAGGTGAACCTCTTTGCGCCCACGAAGGTTGATGGGCTGCGCAATCCAGTCGCCGAGAAGCCCCCAGCCCTGCAAACGACTTTCGGCCGTCTTCCCCGGGAGTGGCGTGGCGGGGACAAGTACGCTCGAGTTGGTGTCATTGGAAAGGGTGCCTTCGCCACGGTGCATAAAGTCACTTCCAAGTATGATGGCTCGCCTTACGCAGCCAAAGAGCTTGACAAGCGGAAGTTTATGAAGAATGGGGTGCTGGATCAAAAGGTAGAAAATGAAATGAAAATCATGCAGAAGGTTCATCACGTAAGCTGCCCTGTCTCCCAACCAGGCATTTTACCCTCGTCCGTTTCGCCGTAGGCTGAACTATTCCACAGGCTCATATTGTCCAATACATTGAGCATTTTGATTGGGACGTACACCAGTTCATCATCATCATGGAATTCGTCCCAGGAGGTGACCTGGGCAAATTCATTTCAGAGCACGGCGCGATTGCGGAACCTCACGTCAAAACCATCGCTGAGCAGCTTGTCGACGCTGTCGGCTACTTGCACGACAATAAAATCACACATCGTGATGTGAAACCAGACAACATTCTAATCCGCTCGGCAAACCCGCTCGTCGTCAAACTCACAGATTTTGGTCTGTCCAAAATGATAGACACTGAACAGACATTTCTCAAAACCTTCTGTGGTACTTTGCTATACTGCGCTCCCGAGGTGTATACGGAGTATTCTTCGTACGACGACCATGGTCAGCGGACACAAAGAAGATCCCGCCAGCCCGTCGACCGGGAGAGGTATGACCATGCAGTCGACATTTGGTCTTTAGGAGGCGTTCTATTTTACACATTGACTAGCAGTCCGCCATTCCCGGTTAAAAACGGTATTACGTACACGGAGCTACTGGATCATATCATCAAGACGCCCCTTAACACTAGACCATTGGAACATTATGAGATCTCAAAGGTCGGCATTCAGTTTCTCAGTCGGATGATTCACGTACGACCTGAGACACGAGCTACCGTTTCTGAGCTGAAATCTCATGTCTGGCTTAAGCACCCCAGTGAGTCTATCGATCAACTATCTTATGATGAAGACCTGGGACAATCAGCATCGCAGCTCAGCCTAAACGATAGGCAGCTATCTGAGGTTCCGGTTAACGGCACTAGTTCGCTAGGTGAGCCGGAACCAGACTTCTCAATGCAGTTTGAGTCCGAGAAGGAGAATCACACGTTCGAACAGCCACCAGGCCTCAGGTTATTTGGGGAAGTATCAGCTATAGGCAGCTCTGGTGTGATTCCCGAAGATCGCCTGAATCTTCCCATATCCAGCTCTAGCTTCGGCAATAGAGATCCCTTAGAATATGAAGTTCGTGACAGTTTTGACGATTCGGATGACTTCTCGACTCCACGCGAGAACATTTCGGCAGATCCAAATAGCTTGTCCGAGATTCAAATTCCGTCACAAGAGGACAACTCCCGCAGCGTGCTCTTTGGTATAGGCTCGCAGAGCTTGGGCGGTGCATCCTCGATCCTTGGAAATTTAACCATGAAGTCCACGCCTGCCGGAGACGCTGACACTTCTTACTCTCGAATTAGCAATCTTGGTGCTAGCAAGCGCAAACCAGTCTTCGATACAAGCGACGAGCACGATGCACCGTCGCGCAACCCCAAACCATCCATCAAAAGGCTGAAGTCGAAAGGAGGTGTTGACGATGAGGAGGACGAGGGTGACGAACATGATCACCGCTTGTGGGCTGACATGCCGCAGATGATCAAGAGTGATACTGGCCGCCAGATCGATTATCCTTTGCCGAAGACAACGTTTTGGGACGGCTCAGACAGAAAGACATGGCACTTGAATTATCCCGAAATGACCCACCTACAGTACAATGCATTTGAGACGGCTGCAGAGAACAGGAAGGAGGAGTTCGTGCCGGGCACCCTTTTGTGGGATTTCGCTATGAAGCACTTCCCCCCCACGATGAACAGTAGCAACAGCGATTCTCGTCGGCCCCGAGAAACGACGTCCAGCAATCTCACCGCAATACAGCAGCCCCACACACAACCAAGCGAATGGAACGTACCACCGACTGCGCCGATAGACCAGCTCGATCCGTCTACGCTGCAGCTAGAGAACGAGCAGCATCGCAATCAGACCTTTCCCCTTTCGCGAACCGTTCCACAAACTAGGACAGAGGTAGGTGTCTTTACCTCTGCTACAGGCTCTTTGGTACCGGGGATCTCCATCTCTCTTCGAGACCCTCTTTTGTCTTGGGGCAGGGAGCGGAGTAACACGGTCGTATATGAGCTCGCCATGGAATCAAAAGTGCCCAAGAATGCCTTCAGAATCATGATGTGGAGGGAAGGCTACAACGGGTCTGTGAATGAGTTCCGACCGTGGGAGCCCGCGCGGTCGAGCCGCACCGCGCGAGCGTCTCCGGAGCCAGACTCTTATGGCTTCTACATCGCGACCAAGGCCACAAACGGCATTCGCATTAATGGCAATCCACTGCAGGCACACGACCCCAAGGACGGTACAGGTGTCTGTAAATATTGGATGAAGTTGTATCATGGAGACCAGATCGTATTCTGGGGTGGTGAAGACCCTTGCCAACAAGCAAAACTCGTTTTCGAGTGCTCGTGGGGCGGCTCATCAGGGCCGCGACCATCGGACGAGCCTCCAACCTGTGTTCCCACTGCAGTTGCTCAGAAATTGGACCGACTCTGGCCTCGGCTGACGACGACATTCCAATACCTGCAGATAAAAACGGATGCTCAGATGGAGCAAGAGATACGATTGCGGAATATGTCCCAGGAGGAGGAGCGCAGCCGGGTATTTGAGCAGAAGCGCTTGGAGGTCATGCGAAGGTCTCGTGGGTCGTCTCCTGACAGTAGCCGTTCGACGGTTCGAGTAGGACTGCCGCGTCTTCCGAGTCCACCGTCCAATCGTTCTAGATACGAATGGTGAGAAGCATGAGTGCTCCTAAGAACATTTCATTGAACGACACGTTTCCTCTATCTTGTTGCCACTTTCGTCGAGATAAACTCACGATAAGCCTTGCAGCTTTGCATTCGAGCACACTAGAAGATTGATGCAATGTCGGCTAGGAAGATAATGACATGTAGTTGTTTGTTAATATTACCAACTGGTGGGCCAGCAGGCAGCAAAGAGCGCATCAATAAGACATTCCATAGGCATCTCACGCGGTTTCGAGTACCTGTCATATTAACTGAATGATACGGATGTACAATGTGGCCTTCCGCCGTACGTGTTGCGATCATTTGCTCCAGCTGGTGTGTCCCTTGCTTAGTCTTGAATGCTAGGTATGATTAACTGCGAACTTGGTTTGCCGGCCCTTCCACCCGCAGCAACCGAACAACAAACAGTTGCGATTCTGGTGAACTTGAATGACATTAGAGTAGTGTCGATGATAGGTAAGAACGTGGCAGCTGAGCAGTCTAACAAGTCAGTGAGTCAGTGTCCCCCAATCGAACCCTACCTACCTCGCCCGTTGCCTCTGAGTAGTAGAAGGAAGGCGTGTCGCAGGGCACACCAGAGCTCCTCGAGCCTTTCATCCTTGTTCCCGTCATTCAGACTCGCTCGCACCTTCCTGGGCTGACGGCATCTCCTTCCTCCCGGTCTTTCTTGCATCCCAGCACGCCCGCACACTCATCCACACACCAACGATAGTTCAGCCCGTCCCTCCGCATTTTCCCAATCTTGACAACCTGCGCTTCTGAGCTGTGTTGGCGGCTTAAGCCGAGGTCCACCGCCGCCCTGCGCTCTCTACACCGCACGCCATACAGAAGCCCGGTTGGACTTGCTCAGTTGCACCCTGGGTGATCGTGCCTCTGCTCCCCCTCCTCCCCCGGCTCAAGATCTACTCGACCTGATGATCTCCTATACGATTGTACTGCAGGAAAACAATCCGTGATTTCGTCGGTCCACGAACTGCCGGCTATAACGTCGGCTGCTTGCTGATGGGCCTCTTTGCCAAAACCCGCCGTCGCTCCCAGTAAGCCTGCCCCAACTCTGCACCTACTCTAGACCAATACGAGCTATCTTCTCGGTTGCCACTGGCCTTCCTCTCAAGCCATATGCAATGCTGCCCGTGGCTTTGACGTGGTAAACTGATCAGTGTTTCCAGGAGCTACGGCGCTGGGGTGATCAGCCCATATTGGAACGACGAAGACAGTGAACTTTTCTTACCCGGAGACGATGGAGTCTTTCTTACCAAAACAAAACTCGGCGAGCCAGCGCTGGGCCGACGGAAATCCAACAAGCTAATGAACAATGCTCACTTTGATCTGCTCGCAGAGAGTGTTGGCGTCCCGTCTCGAGCGACATTTGTTGACAAGTCGCGACCGGCGAGCTCCATATCCCAGAGCTCAGGTGTCCTCACGCCGGTAAGGTCCCACGGTGCAAAGAAAGACGAGCAGCGGAGACGTGGCACTTGTATAACGCACAGCAAACGTGACACCGGTTCACTCGTATTCGATGCTGAAATAGAGGCGAGGGAGGCCTCAGCCGAACCCATAGCCGAACACATGAGCCATGAACACAACCAAGGATTAGCCTTAGGAGGAACCCGTGTTATTCCGTGTGGCTATTCCAATCTTCCTTTTCCATCTAATGATAGCAAGCCTCTTCCACCGGTTGCTATCCCGTGGAATCAACACCCCATGACGAGAACCAGTACTGGCTTTACCGCACCAACCTATTCTTTCATGGACGCTGGCTTTTCGCCCCTTTTTAATTATTGTTATCCAATGACGACCGCACCGCCCTTTCCCCCGACCTTTATGGCTACGCAACACGCCACGGTCGGTCCAAGCCCAATCGTACCCGGCATTCCTCAGAGTCTCTCGGCGCCTGGGATCACACAAACACACGATCGACAAACAAATACTCCTATCCCGCTATATCACCCAGTCATGCAAAGCATGCCTATAAGTTACGCTGTCACCGTGCCTGCAGCTCCACCTCCGCCAACCGAGTGGGTTCGGTCATCCGCCGTTCCTGTTGATCCTCGCATGGTGCCCGGGCCAAGCAAAGGGGAATGTAAGAGTAAGCACATCGACAAGGTTGCCGGGTCCGCTACACGAAGTGAACATCCGACTCTTGACACACGACTGCTGGATAGCAGAAGCAGGCAGGACCCTCGTGTTGGTGACCAAGTTCGCCATCACCACATATGTAGAGGATGTGGGAAAAAGCGATCGAGATACTATCATGAAACTCACCCGCTCCGTAGAGGGGAGGTCCCCCCGCCGGCTTACTGTGCTCGCTGTCGACGTGAAGCAGCCGAAACGCTCAGATTCTACAGCGAGAGCAGCAGCGGTAACAATACCGACTGGTCTCAGGGACCCGAGATCATGTCAACCGCACACGCAAGTCATAGTCTTGGCGGTGAGCGAGGGCAAGTTAGTCGATGGCGGAAACCTCGCTGGTCTGGACGCTCCCAAGCATTTGCTTCAATATCCAGGTTGTTCTCGCGCAAGGTCAACTCCCACAGTCATAACCACTCAAGGTCACCCTATCCAGCCGGAAAATCAGGAAGAGTCCGGCCTCATATCAGAGTACCAAGCGATTCGACCCCATACGTGGACATAGGAGTGAGCGACAGTGCCTGCCCGGTATCACGTTCAGCCCACAACAACTCTGGAGATGTGGCGTCAATGAAGGAAGCACCACAGGTAACTTCTTGCTCACCGCTTGTGCCTCGGAAACAGGAGTCCATAAAGCCTCAAGAAATATACAGTACATTCCCAGCCAAGGGACCTTCTCGAGGTTCGAAACGAACCACCCTTCGGCGTCGTGCTCGAATTCCCACCCGACAAAAGGAACCGACAACCATATCTCCACTAGAATGCACCCTGTTGCGCGGAGATGACCAACCATGTATCAACTCCTCGTCACACGAAGTGAATTATTCGCAGTCAGCCGAAAGAGAGACCCGCAGGGGCAAGATCCAGTATGCTCCCCCTGTGGTGTCCACAGTCGAGTCTGAGGACACAATATCAAAGGTGCATACTTCTCATGCCGAGCTTCGAGCTAGGAAATCCGCTGAAATGCCCGTTTCGCCATTCACCAAGCCGACAGATGAGTCCAGATCTCCTGAGCATCGTTATGCAAAGCAAGACCGTCGGTATCATCAGCATCGAAGAGTGTCACCATCCACCTCTCGAATTGTAACAGAGCGGAATGAGGACAAGGCAGAGCCACTGTTGTCTCACCATACTAAGCCTGTTTTATTTCATGAAGTTGGGAGTCACACCGGTCCTAAACCCAACGACACACTCGACGAACATACCAACGGCCACGTACTTGACCAACCCTTTAGGAGCCCCCCTGAGATGCCCAAATCAACTCGAAATTCCGATTGGGACGAGCCCGCGACGCCCAAGGATGACGAATGGAATTTCACAGCCGTTTTCCCTTGCTCTGTTCATGACTCTTGGTCACAGGACCAGTCAAATTTAGAGCAGACTGCCGAAGAGATGGCCCAACACGAGTTGGCTTCAGCAGGCAAGTTCTTCGGTGGCTTTGAACAGTTTCTACATCCTTCGTCAAGCACATTTCACCCTGTTATCAGCCCTGTATTGCGTAGCAACCTATCGATTATGAGTTGTGAGTCGGATGCTGAGAGTGATCCGAATATGGCTGCATCGCCCATTGCGTACGACTCGGAGACAGAGGGGCCAAACTCGTCGACAGGCGAAGAGAATATTGTGGCGAAACAAATAGGTATGTTGGCTGTGTCCGAAACTGAGGCCCTCCACCATCTTCAATGAACAGCTGACCATTCGGATGCAGAATTTGCTGATGAGCGAGAACGTAACCAAAAGATGGCTAATACTTACTCTGGTCGTTCTAAAGTTGTCGTATACCGACCGTTTGCGTCTACTGGCCGCCAGGTAAAGACCTTGTACAAGAATGTAGACAGTGAGGCGAATCCACAGGGAGGTGATTCTGACTATGTGCCGTCGCCCATTGGGTCGTCTCTTATTAGCCATACGGGACATTCGACGAACGAGGCATTTCAAGAGCTAGACGGGTGATTCATGGCACCATGACTCGATGCAAACTGTCTTAGTTGTCTGTTGAATATGGTGAGTAGTTGGCGGAAGTGATTGGAAGTTGGTATTTGTTAGATGAATTCAGACCGAGCAGGGACAAAATTTGTATCACGGCATGCATGCCTGGGAGAAGAATCGATGCGACGACTATCTTTAATCACCTCGCCTCTCACCCTGTGGAAACGGAAATAGTTGGGCTAGACACCCCATATCCCCATCCATGCCACCGGTGACCACTGTCGGGCGTTCGACACTCCTTTGCAGCGTGTTCTAGTGAAGTCAGGCGAAGACACAGGTAAGGCTTTGCCTTTGTTCGAATGGGCATCAGAACAACAGTTGACGGTGTGAAAAGAAAGAAAGGGCAGCCACACACCATGCATTGAGCCCTCCTCGGCTGACATAGGATTGCTATAGGCGAAAGCATTTTTTACTCTATTGCCCAAGCAGATGTGGCAAAAGTAAAGGGACAGGATGGACGACATACTGGCGCTGACCATAACTCTAAGCAATACTCGTGAGCGTTACTATAGCAGTTCGCCCTAGGTCCACCTGCAACAATGGCCTGTGCTAAATTACCGTCAGAGGCACTCATAAGACTAACGACACGAAGACTGTCGATCGTGTGCTTTGTTCAAAGCCAGATCTTCAAGCCGCGTTGTGGGGAGAGTAGCACATGGTCACTCGCAGGTAAGCCTGTTCCGCGTCGTAGGAACTCCCGGGTGCAGGATCTCTACACTTATCCTTGATATATAATTTGAGGAATCACTGCTCGCCGCACCCGGCTCGGGGTGAATCGGTACGTTGATAACCTTGGCGTACATGGCATTGGACGCAGTGTCGAGACTTCTCAGTATTGAGAGCATTAGCAGAAGAATGTTTATTTCCTTGCAGTCATGGTTCTTCCAGGCGAGCATTCCCAGTCTATCTTGGTCACCTGCGGGATACTTGGTTGCGTTGCGTTGGCGGTGCCTTAGCCGCAACATCTCCCCAAGATTCGGTGTAGAATCAACAGTACGGCACACGTGATATTACTGTTCACAAACCGCGCAAGTGGCCTGAGTATTCCTGGCTACGGACTCAGCAGCAACGGCAAGCAGTTTACACACAGGATGGCACTATCTTCTTCTGGCAGGCAGATACTGCCTGGGGCATGTTTCATATGTTTGGACACTCAATAAGACGATGACCTACCCAGACGACCGCGTAGCCAAGGGGTTACAAACATAGTACTGTCCGTTGTCTTCACAGAGTTTGACGATCTACCACTGCCATTCTCCTCCTCGGGTTTGGATAGAGCGTTGACGCGAGTGCAGCATTTCACCCCGAACCGAGAAGGCCCATCTCTCCTCCTTTGACTTGGATCCCACGTAATGTAATGAGCCGCACTGGGAGAAGGTAGACTGATGATAGGGCATGCAGGTGCTGGACTTGCTGTCCCGCTGATCCATGAGAGAATTCCCGGCCCAGTATTAATACTACTGCTAGGCATCAGTTCACTTATAGCCTAATAGCTCATCTAAGAGTTAGTCCATGCTTTGACCGACTGTAGATATACTGTGTAGGTATACATGTGAGTTCTGCCTTAATTCATAGACAAAGAAAACTTCGAATATACCCCTCGCCCCGACGGCCAACTAGCTATAGGCAACAGAGCCTTCAAGCGTCACCCTGGAACATTTGCGCAGAAGCGAAAGCAGAATAAATCATTCATTCCGTGGCCTTCGAGGTTTCCTCCCCCGTCACATTTGGGAACCTTCGACAGAGTATCTTTGTTTCTTCTCATGGAGAATTCATGGCTAATCATCACGGTTCTTTAGTCTATTCTCAGCACTCTAGGCCCACGCTTCTTGTTGGCTTTCTTCTTCTTGTGGCCCCTTTCAAACGAGGCCGCCGCGGCGTGGTCTCGACCCACGTTGTCGAGATCCTTGACCTTGTAGATGCGGATGATCCAGTTCTCGGACGTGTAAGCCTCCTCTAGCGTATTGAGGACCGGCCCCTCGTTGGGCAGTCGCACACCGCGTACCCGATCAGTGGCTTGTCCCGGAGGAAACAGAGAGCCGTAGTTATAGTACGACATCTTGTACCTGTGCAAACTGTCAGCCCAGCTGCCCCACGACGATACAAGCGCAGTGCGTTCGTCGAGCGATAACTTACATGAGACTATTCTTCATCGTCTCCGTAGCGTCTCCGTCCACCTTGTACTCGCCGCGGGACGTGAAGAAATCGCGTTCCTTGACCTCGTCTGGCCAGATTCCCTCGGCGATTCTCACCATCCACAAGAATTTGTTGATGTCATCGCCCGAGTAGCCCAGAAGACCACCAAAGACGACGAGAACGTAATCTACTTCGTGCTGGCGCATGATGGAGTAGCTCACTTCCTCCCGCGAGCTCATGGCCTTGCCGACGGTGGCGATGTGGGTATTGTTCCAAGTGTTGTTGTCAACGAGGGTAGGTCGGTCGGCCATACCGCCAATCTGATAGCCATAATCCCACCACGACATGATCTTGGCGTCTTCTTTGGTATTCTGGCGCAGCCACTGGTAGGCCTCCCGGTAGTCGTCGATAATATGCTGGCTGCCATCGGGCATTCGGCTCGCCAAGACTACGGAAGGCGAGGAGTATGCGTTGGAGGTGACCCACGTACAATGCTGGACAAAGATGAGGAGGTAGAGTGACATGCAGCCCGCAACGAAGCCCTTGGAGAGAAGAGTGTAGATGCCGACGACGGGCTGTGCGGTTGACCGTAGGGCGCTCTGCTTTGCCGGCTTCTTGGCGGTCGCCTCGGTGCTCTCCTCGTCCTTGTCCTCGGTCGGGACGGGCGATTTGTACTGCAGGTAGGTGTCGAGCAGTTGGGACGCAGCTATTGCCGCAGCGACGCAAACGACGGGCGTCAGGGTGAGCATCAGACGGACCATGACGCCAGCAAAGTAGCTGCCAAACAAGGCGTAGACGATGATGAAGACATGCTCGTCCTCGAGCTTCTGGAAGCACATGTACACTCCGGCGGGGAAGAGCCAGATCAACATGTTGAGGTCGAAAAAGAACGCAGGCCAGGCCGTGGGCTGATGCTCTGATACGGATGCGATGATGGGAATATGGATCTTGGCGTAGCCGGTGTCCCAGAGCGAGTAGAAGCGGCCGGACCACGGAGCGATGTAGCCTCCAGCGGTGAGGCCGACCAGACCGAGGATGCCGAGGCCGAAGATGCCACCCAACCCCACGTAGAGGAAGGTCTGGAACTGGCGGCTCGGGACAGCGGAACGAACGTATTCCAAGAAGGCGACGATCTGGAGGAAACCGAAAATGCCTGGGGGGGAGCGGAGTCAGTCAGCCAAGCCGTTTGGGAGAGGGAAAAGATGGGGGAGACTCACCGAGGGCGGGCATGTGCTCGGAGGTGCGGACGGGCAGAAAGCCGACGAAGGGGATCTGCATGCTGGCGAGGGTGCCGAGGGCATACCAGGTGGTGTACGAGACGTAAAGGCGGTTGCTAAAGCGACCCATGCACACGAGGACGAAGGCGTGGAGGGGCACGAGGCAGGTGATGAAGGCGTAGCCGCCCCAGGATGCGACCATGTAGCCGTAGAAGAGGGCGCACAGGGCACCCCAGAGAACGGAGCCCTGCTTGAGAGCCTTGATCCAGAGGTAGAAGGTGAAGACGAGCAAGAAGATGGCGATGGCCTCGTTGTCGTAGGAGCCGGCGACAGAGCGGGAGATGTAGCCAGGGGCAATGCCCATGAAGACGGCAGCTAGCAGGCCGGCCGAGGCGGAGCGATCGGGGACCATCTCGTTGGTCAACAGGTAGGAGGCGTAGGCAGTCAAGCCGGAGCAGGCCGGGGCGAGCAGGACGCAAATGTTGCGGATGTCGACGGGGACGGCAAGGAAGCGCAGTAGGTGGTAGATGAGGCCCGAGGTGACCATGAGGCCCGGGTAGAGGGTGCCACCGGTGACGCGGCCGAGGGGGTGCCAGGTGCGGTCGTCGAACCAGTCCCAGAACTGCTGGAAGCCATGGGCGACGAGGTATTTGGTGGCGCGGAAGTTGAACCAGGGGTCGAACTCGTGAATGATGCTCTCGAAGCGGATGACAGAGAAGAGGCGGCTGGCGACGGCGGCGGCGGCGATGAGGGCGAGGATAACGAACTTGAGCGTCGTCTTGGTCTTGTCGTCACGGCCGAACGACAGCAGGTACTCGACAAGCGTGCTCGGCCGTGCGGCGGCGTGTGCGGAAGGAGCGGCCATTGTAGTGTCGTCGTCGTCGTCTTTACCGGCCGCGCATCTATATTGAATTGGAAACTTGTGTGAGGGCCGGTTTAGGTGACCCGAGACGAGTGGGAGGGAAAAGGGAAAAGGGAAAAGGGAAAAGAGAGAACAGCAATGGAGGTTAGTGTGGCAGCAAGTGTATACGTGCCACTGTCAATGCCGATGCTGTCTGTCTGTCGTGTCAGACGCTAGGTGTCGGGCATCATACCGTGTCTTGCATGCGATTGACTGCCTTCGAATTCGGTAGACAAGTACCAAGTTCGATTGAAGCATTTGGAGACATGCACGGTAGCTCCACGGGGATGAGGACAGCTGTACGGATTTGGCTACAAATCGGGAGCTTTCCTTATCATCCAGCGGCTCTTGCCTTATCGCCAGGAACGCTGCAAGGGCAGAAACGGGGTATTTTGTCTGACAGACACCACACCTCAACTCCAAAGCGCCAGCACCCCTATCACCACCTACTTGTGTATATTAAAACGCATATCACATTCCCGTCAACTTCGACTCTACTGCTACTCCTTTCGCATTGTAACTGCCGCCTATGCTCATGGATGACTGCTCTTGATCGACATGAACTAACTGACTTGCCTTGCCTCATGGACATTCCCTGGCCCCGGATCTCGGTGCAGGTCCGGATCCGTGTTAAAATGCATCAACATGCCACAATATGCGATTGGCCTTCTAAGCAGACACAGGCGCTCAGCATCTTTGACTCGAGAAGCGGCATATTCGCCGCGTACATCGACGTGTGACTGTCTTTGACACGCGTGGTTAGATGCCTCGATGCCACAACCCATTTGAGATAGCAAAGCTCGCAGTCCTAACACATGCGAGATTTGACGACCTGGATAACCTCTAACTCAGTACTAAACTATGTCCGGCAACAAAACACGCGCTCCATGTGTCACGTGCGATTTTTGAATTATTCGAGTTGTACACTGGTGGATAGGGCGTGCTCCCGTTTCCCTGCGCCTTTGTATGAAAGTCTATTAAGCATGCACCGGGCCGCTCTCAGGGGACAGCCTCAATCGCAAAAGAAAGTCTATGCCCTTCTGCTCGCCGTGTCTTCGCCACGCCCTCGTAATGCTATCGTACACACTGGCCACCGACACACACCCTCCTCCCCGTCACGGCTGGGTCTCCGGCCGGGCTTGCTGTCCATCATCATGGCATCCATTTGCTTGCGCACGAGAGACGCCTAAGCCTTCTGGGCCACAAGGGCGTTCATGTAGGCTTCGAGGTCGAAGTTGGCACTCATGGGGTCTTGGTTCACTAGCGGCTTGTCAGTGTCGGGAGTCTCCCTCGCGGTCGTCAGGTGGGCAACGACGTACGGCCAGTGCTGCTACCGGAGGAAGAGGCGGCAGAAGCGGAAGCGGAAGCGGGGGCCTTGGACTTTGTGTACTCAGCCTTGGCCTGGTCTATCAGGTGTTGCTTGTGCTCGTAGTCCTTCTTGCTGGCGGCGGCCTTCTGGGTGGCGGTGATGTTGCGCTGGTGGCTGAAGCCGTAGAAGATACCGAGGGCGAGGGCCGAGTACCGAAGTACCTGTAGCAACGGGGTCAACAGGGTGTCCAGGACTTGGTCTGATATACGCACATTGACTCCTGAAGTGGCAGACATGGCTGTCGTCAGGGTATGCTGTATCTCTCTCTCTCTCTCTCTGTCTCTCTTCCTGTCTTTTTCGCGCAACCGAGTCGCGATGGGATGAGAGACGGGGAAGGGGGAAGGAGGGTGGGTGGGCGGCGGGGGACGGGGGGCAACAATGGAATGACTTCTGGGCTCGGAGCAGCAGCGATGGGGAGTTGCAGAGGGTGAGCGGCGGAAGGATCAATTGGGAGTCCGTTGCGAGTAAGAACTGAGGTAGTAGTTGAGTGTGAATTGAGGATCGGAGCGAGTCGGGTTGACGGAGCTCTGAAAATTGTCACCAGCTGCTGAGGTACGTACCGGTACTGACCACTGAACAGGGCGTGGTAACGGATTGGTCGGTAGCACGGATCCGGATCCATTGGCAGCTTCCAGTGGGCAGGGGTGGCCGGCGTAGGTGCCGTAAGGTGACAGGAGACAGGTCCATATGCTACTCACAGGGGTGCCTGCTCTCTTGCATTGCCAAGACCTTTGGGTGTCATGGACGAAAAGCCATCTGATGAGCCATCGTCGGGGTGGTGGGCGTTTGGTACTCCTCATACATCCGGCGTATCCAAGCTTTTGTTCGACATCAACTGCTACTGGTCTTCCCCGGCACACGCACCAGATCACACCCACCCCTCTACCAACGCCTTCACTGCTCGTCTCTTCTCGTCGCTCGCTCTGTCCTCGGCTGGGCCTAACCTCTATGCATCCCTTCATCCATCCACCGGCCTGTCCATCCTAACACCTTCTCGTCCTCCGCACATAGCTCGCACCCTGGCAATGCGTCGTCGGCACCATGCAGCAGCGTCGAGATGAGATTCTCGCCAAAAAGGCAAAGCTTGCCGAGCTGAAGCGGCAGCGCGAGCTGCGCATGAACACCGTCAATGCAGGCAGGGCGAGCACCGCCGGGCCCGCCGACCTGCAACTGCCCACTGCCGCCCGTGCTGAGAATCGCAAAGCCCTCGAGACCCTCATCAACGACCTCGTCGGCGACAGCCGCCCCGCCTCCACCGGCGCCGCCTCCCCAGGCCCCCGCCCCAGCCGCCCCAGCAGCGTCCTGAGCGCCGGCGATCTCAGTGCAGAGACCTCCGAGTACACCAGCCATACCAACGGCGGCATCGCCCACGTCCTCGCCCAGCACCCGCCCATGCCCCCCCAGCTCCTTACCACTGTCCCACTGCGCACCCTCTACGAGTGCCCGCCCTCGCCGACCAAGGAGGTCTTCTCCTACAGCAAGGGCGTCCAGACCGCCGACGACTGGCCCCCGCCCGCTCCCCGCCCGCTCCCCCTTACCGACCACGACGACGACGAGCCCTCCGCTACCGCCTCCACGCCCTCCAAACGCCTAAGCCGTTGGGAGCGCGGCCGCGAGGAAGAGCTGCGCCAAAACATCCGCAGGGAACTCGAGGAGGAGCTGCACCTCGCCAAGGACCTTGTCACCGACGGCCTCGTGCCCACCGGCCTCGTTGCCACCGCCAACTTCCCCGCCCGCGCCCTGAGCCCCGAGGAGCTGGCGGCCGTCACCGCCTCGGACGACTTCGTCGACTTCGTCGAGCGTTCCACCAAGGTCATCGAGCGCGCCCTCGACGTGAGCCACGAGTACGACATCCTCACCGACTACTCCCTGCAGGCCGACGCCCTCGACGACGATGAGCAGCCTGGTAACGCAGGCGGCAAGGGCCGCCGCAGGGTCAAGGAACTGCTGCAGTTCTACGATGATCGCTGGTCAAAAAAGCGCATGGTCAGCAGCATCGACTTCTCTATCAAGTACCCCGAGCTGGTCCTTGCGTCGTACACCAAGAACCCCGCCGCCCCCCACGAACCCGACGGCATCGTCCAGGTCTGGAACCAGCACCTCCACGCCCGCCCCGAGTTCCTCTTTCATGCTCAGTCCGACATCCTGACCGCCAAGTTTTCCCCATTCCACCCCAATCTTGTCATCGGCGGCACCTACTCCGGTCAGGTCCTGCTGTGGGACACCCGCGCCAAGATGGCCCCCGTCCAGAAGACGCCTTTGACCGGCTCCGGCCACTCTCACCCGGTCTACTCTGTCGACATCGTGGGCACCCAGAACGCCAACAACATCATCTCCGTCTCCACCGATGGCGCACTCTGCGTCTGGAGTGTCGACATGCTTTCCCAGCCCCAGGAGTCCCTCACCCTGACCACCCCGCCCCCTAACAAGTTCGAGGACTTGGCCCCGACGACCTTGGCCTTCCCCCAGGCGGACCCCACCTACTTCTTGCTCGGGTCCGAGGAGGGTCCCATCTATCCGTGCCATCGCTACGATCGTGCCGGCGCTAAGGCCGGTGTCGACGCCCGTGTGGCGTACCGAGGCCATGCCGCACCTGTCATGAGCGTTGACTTCCATCCGGCTCGCGGGCCCGTCGATCTGGGTGACCTCGTTCTGTCCTGCTCCCTCGATTGGTCCGTGAAGCTCTGGAAGGTCCGCGCACCCGCCGCCACGAGCACCATCGTCGAGAGCGCCGGCGCATCCATCCCCCCACTTTTGGACTTCGTGCGTGAGGATGTCGTCTACGACGCCGCGTGGTCGCCCGTCCGGCCCGGCGTCTTCGCCCTCGTTGACGGCGCCGGCTCGTTGGAGCTCTGGGACATCACAGTCGAGACCGAGATCCCCGTGGCCAAGCTCAGTCCCTCTCCCCGCAAAGACGGCCGTCAGTTGCTGAGCAAGAGTCTGAACAAGGTGGCTTGGGAGACGACGGAAGGCAAGCGTCTGGCGACCGGTGGTATCGATGCTGTCGTGACCGTGTTCGAGGTCGGTCCAGACCTGGGCGGCAAAGAATCCGTCCGAAACGATGAGTGGACGAGTGTGAAGAAACTAGTCGGGCGACTGGAATCTGGGGTACGCACATGACTGGTCAGCAAGATGGACTCATCTTCGTATCTGGGTTCATGGATGTGGTTATGTCTAGACGAACCTGTATGGCGAGGGAGCACGGAGTCGAGTAACGAGGGAACTCTTTTTGTCTTTAACCTTTGGTCTTGATCCTGTATCTGTATTAGTAATACCCCACGTCGTACCATATAATATTCCACGTGCCAGGCAACTAACTGGGGCCATCCTAGCCGACTGTGCAGAGATAAAGTGGTACAACTTTTGTGCCTCATGCTGGGTGTGATTTAACAAGGTAGGTTGACAAGTTAGCTAAGAGTAAAAATTTAGCGGTAAATCCTAAATCGATTTTAATAAAGCCCTGTAGAAGGCATGGCTAGTTTATTGAACATTTTATTTATTTAGGCATGCTCTAGAGCAAGGCCACGAAAGTGTAGGGCTAGTCCTTAGAAACTAGGTATGTTATGGTATCTTATTACCTATCCGTAATAATTCCCTATTGGGCCCAGGGCAGGGCAATCTCATCGTACTACATTGATTTTACAAACGACTCGACGCTCTCGTGGCCAGTCTCCAAACCGTTCACTACTCGACATCGTCTATGGCCCACACCACTGGGCCCTTCTTCTGGATACTATCTCTCAAGGTCCCCAACAGCACGCTCCTGCGTGCCCGCTTGTCTTTGACAGCCTTTCTCTCCGCATCTCCGAACCCACTGAGCTTCTTGCGGGGCGGTGTACGGAAGGCGCTGTCTCCTAGGCTGATCGATCCCGAAAGTGAATGGTGTATGTTACTGCTGCGAAGAGGCGTGCTCTCTCTCACTGACCGGTCGGGGGACAGGATGGAGGTTCCCTGAATTCTCTTGGGCGTGGCAAACGGTGATCCGTCTCTGCTCGCCGTGGGGTCTGTAGAGCCCAACCGTAACTTACGCATCTTGTTTTCTAGCACATCGATATCGCCACTCCTCTTCTCTACCATGCTCGTCATCTTGGTGATGGTACGCACAATCGCCTCAACGGTAGGCACCGGCCCTGCTTTTCCATTCCCGCTCGTGGCGGAAACAAGTTTAGCCTTGAGCAGGGTCAGTGCTTCTTCACTCTGGGCCAGGAGGGTTTGGAATTGGCCGAGTTGCCGGCGCAAGTCGCTCTGCTGAGCTATCTGTTCGGGGTTCAGGGGAAGGGATTGGTGCGAGGAGGCTTCTTCAGGATCCAGCCTTGCAGCCATCGTCTTGTTCAGTTCGACCTGTTTGTTGCAGTCTCGCGTAAAGTCTCGAACCAAGTCTTTCAACTGCATCACTTTGGCCTCCACATCGATAACTCTGGCTTCAGCCAAAGCTTGTCCAAGGACATTGTCTATCAAATACGTCAGATGTCCTGTATCACTCAAAGTCCAAACATCAGGCGTCCCCAGATCTTGTTTCGTACGCTGCTCTGAACTGAGTGTCTCATGACCCTGGATAAATGCCATCAACGACCGGGCATTGAGGCCTAGTGTGTCAATCATCGAGTTGATGTCTCGATACACAGCCTCCACCTGCGCTGGAACACTTTCACTTGCGGGAGGCGCAACTCCGGAATGAGCAATGAACTCATCAAGATAAAGCGTTGGTTGGATTTCAGTCTGAAGCAGCTGTTGGATGGCATCATCCTCTTCGTCAATAAGCGCTTGAGCTTGTTCTTCGGCTGCCTTCTTGGCCTTGGCCTTGCGTTGCTCAAGAACCGCATCTTCGTAGGCGGTTTCACGGCCGATGATGGAAGCCCCTAGACGTGCCTGAACCGGTTCTCTAGATGCGCCAAGGATTTGAGAGGCCATGCCCGGAGCACTGAACGATCGCTGTTGATCCTGGCCCAGCACTCTCGACGGCACCGCGCCACGTACAGGACTGGGTGAGCGAGGGCTCACAGGGTTAGGCTGAGGAAACATGGGCGCTGTCCGGCCTAGTTCGCCAAATAGGCTTCGCCTCTCCGGCTCTGGGCGAGAGACGGTGGAAAAGCTTCCCCCTAGACCGTCTGAGCTTTGGGGGGTAAATCCTGGAGTCCGGTTTGCACCAGTCGATTGTGGGCTAAGATCTCTAGCTACGTCAATACCGCTGCCTTCGCTGACAGCCTCAGTTTCCTCGTGCTCATCATCCTCGTCGTCGTCACTATCGGATACGGGGGGGAGATCGGTGGGGAATTTGAATCCCGGACCCGCCACAGCGGAGGGCGCTTTAGCGATAGGCAAGGCAGGTAACTTGTTCTCGTAGGCCTTGGGTTGCTTCACAGGGTCAGGCGGTAGTGGTATAACCCCTGTTGATTTGGGTTTGGCCTGCGCTCCCACTCCAGGCAAGGACGGGAGTGGAGATGCGTAAGCTCTTTTGTTAGTAACTGGGTCGGGAGGCAAAGCAGCACTTTCGCCGGCCTTCGGTGTGGCAGTAGCTTCAGGTAACGGAGGAAGAGGCGCGCTATACAATTTCTTGTTTCGAGTAGGGTCTGGCGGCAAAGGTGCAGCGCTAGCACCAGACGTCTCCTTGCTTTTCTCATCGGCCGGTTTCTCGGCTCCAGCCGTCGCTTTACTTTTAGATGACACGGACGGCGATATCACATCTTCGGCCTGAAATACGCTTTCTGTAGTAGCAGATGAGGATGAGGATTCTCCTAGTGGGTAGGCAGCCTTACTTGTTGACTCTGGAGGCAGAGGTGTATCTTCGGCTGAAGTTGCTTGGGGCTCCGGAGCCTTGAGAGTGGTCGTGCCGAACAAATCGCCAGAAGACTTGGCGGGAAACCCAAAAAGGCCTTTATTCTCTGATGTACTTGACGGCTGCGAAAAGAACTTGTTCGCCGCCGGTGTGGTCGTAGGTGTCGTCGACTCCACATTCGTGGTGGAGGCTTTCGGTTGGCCAAACAGCCCAGGCTTTTCGCCTCTAGATAGCGTTGAAGGTGAGTTAGTGGTCTGGCCTAGAGAAGATGTAAAGCCAGAGCCGAACATTGTCTTTTCATCCTTCGCAGCGCATTGGTCGTCTTCGTTTCCTACATCTGGGCTAGCCGTGAAACTTGACTTCAACTTGAAGTTACCAAAGGAACTTCCGACACCAATGTTACCGGCGGGTTCTGAGCTTGGTGGAAAAGAGGAAGTTGGATTAGGAGTCGTAGTGCTAAAGGGTGAGTCAAACTTCTTGGAGGCAAATATACTAGGTCCTCCTTCGCCGGCTTTGGGCTCCAGTGCCGCAAATCCTCGCTCATTAGCAAAAGTCCCAAAGGGATTCGCCGGGCTTGCGTTCGATGTCGCGATTCCGAACGGATTAGGGGCGGTGGTACTAGCCTGGGCGAAGCCTGACTGGGCAGACGGCGGTTGTCTCGTTGTCGCCGCAGAGCCCCAAGGCGACGAAGCAGCGCCCAAGCCCGAAGATTGTCCAAAGGTAGATGTCAGTGCGCTGCTTGTCCCTAAGCTGGGCTGGCCAAAGACGGAGTTCGCTGCAGTGGCATTGCTACTCCTTAAGGTGGAGGAACCGAAGGTAGAAGATCCAGACGTTGATGACGCACCCCAAGGAGAGCGATTAGTGCCCAATGCTGAGGGGCCGCCGAATGCCGGTCCTGGGGGATTTGACCCTCCCATGGTGGCAGTTGCAGTGGCAAAGGGGTTTGAAGGGGCGGACTGTGCTGCGAAAGGATTTGATGGGGCCGTCTGAGCAGCTGGTTTCGTGGCAGATACGGCACTGGAGGCCTCGACGGCAGCAAATCCGCTATAGGTAGTTCCACCCCGAATAGAGTCTGTGTACACGATCCACCAGACAGATAAGATTCCTTGGTCGTTTAGAACCCAGTATCCCGGCAGGGGCCCTGGGGATTGGTTAAGCTCGTCCCCGGGAATGGGTCTATATACCGGATCTTGGCTTGACAGGTCAAGTGAAACACCGATGGCGGCGGGGGTGTCAAGATCCTCGCCCATGGGCAAAGTTGCGCGCCTCGTGTCGTCAGCAAGCTCGACGTTTGCGAAGACGCCGGTTGGAGCGTTGGGAGCCAACGGCTCGGTAGAGCGAGCGAGCAACCCAATGTCGGGTACTGCGGTCGAAGAGAAAATCAACAAATCCTGAAGATGAGGAGAAAAGTCCTTGAGACGGACTGCGTTATGATGTGGTACTTTCTCGTTGTTGTAAGGATCGACAGGGTCGAGAAGGGACTGGTACTGAAACTTGCCCTCTTTCCTGGTGATCAGATGGCACTTTGTGGAGGGACCAGTCGGAATAGAGACATGGAAGGCCAAAAACAGGTCGTTCTCGAGCCACATTATAGCCGAAACTGCGCCAGATTAGTATGAACCTGTGCCGACTTGAGAGTGAGGGGAGTGAATTTGGTATGAGCATAGTCTTACCGTGATGAGTAGCATCAAGATCAGGAGGCCTAGGGATCTCAGCCTTTATCTGGCCCTCCGGGGTCATCTGCACCATGGTTCCATCGCTCAGGCCGGCGACGATCTGCTTGCCCTTGCTACTCCAAGCGACGCAGCTGACGTTGTCCTTGAGGGCACCACCGACCAAATCGCGCTTCTGCAGATCGGCCATGAAAAGCTTGCCCTCAACGGTGACAACAGCACAGAACTCTGCCTTCTCGGGTTGGTGGTTGGGGACAAGGGCCCTGAGAGGCTCGCCGTTGGTGGACATCTCAAAGGTAGGAGAGATGTTACCTCCAAGGACGGCATCGACCTCACAGACGGCGAGGCCGCCACCCTGCTCAGCGGACAGGACAAGGTAGGCTTCATCGGCGGAGAAGGCAAGCTGGCACAGGCGCACGGGCAGTGGCAGGGCGAAACGCGGGGAGAATGGGAGGAACTGGGTGTCGGCGTCTTTGGGGCCGTCGAAGGCCTTGCGCACGGTGTGGGTGTCAGCGAGAAGTAGGGCGTCGGGGGCGGCGGCGGCAACAAGGCGTCGGCGGGACGCGATGCTCATCAGCGAGGCATGGGGTGAGGGTGCCGGCGACCACGGGGCGGTGAGGCGCAATCTAGCGTCGCCGGCCAGAGACAGGAAGCCCAAGGCCTCGGTCTGCAGGTCGGGAAGGGGCGGGCCCCGGGCGACGTTGGAAGCGCTAAATGCCATGGCGGCGGGAGGAGGGATGCCTCGAGGGCGTAGATGGGCACAGCATATATGTCCAAGCGACTTGTGTTGCTGTGCTGTCGCGCTCTATTTGTGCGGTCTTTCGTGGATGAGTGGATGAGTGAATGTGTGTCTGTTGTGTCGTCTGTGTGTGTTAGGGATACAGCCAGAGGATGGTCCGCTAGCAAATGGGGAAAGCGCGGCGCGCGGCGTGTGCTGCAGTTGAGCAGTGGATGGAAGGCGACGAATCTCCGAGGGGTTGTGTGCAGAGGGCGAGGCGATCAAGGGAAGTGAGAGCAGAGGAAGTTGTCAAGTACTATGTGCAGGCAAGCTGAAAGCTAAAGATGTGAGGATGCGAGGGATATGAAGTTTTGACGCATCGTCCAGAAAACATGACCAGCTCCCGGCGAGGTAGGTAGATTAGGTACCTAGGTACCTCAGCATAGGTACATGACATGGGTGTCCCTAGTGTACCGCAGGTTAATCTCACATACATGTACAGCAGTTGCTTCATGGACTGCCGTGCATACCAACTGAAGGTAGAACATGTACCTACTACTCGTGCCCTGGTGCCCTGCACAGAGTGCAGTATACGTGCTTGGTAAGGTACCTATACCTACAGGTCGGACGTCCTCCATCTCAGATGTCGATTGGGGCTGAATCGGGGAGCCGGCAAGGCAGCTAGCTGTCGGTCGTAAGCTCCGTCTGTCGTCGTCCCGTTCAACGAAGCTGCAGGCACGCAACTCGACACCAACGACCGACGGCAACGACGACAAGGACAACACCTCGCCCGCTCCATCTTGCCGCTCCTGTCGCCAGCGTCTCATCCATCCAAATCGTCTCCACCATCTTTATCTCGACCTGCCTTTGCGTTTCTACCTCGCTCGTCTTCAGACCCCGTCTCTCTACACTCTCTCCGCCGCTGGCTGCACCCCCGCTAACCCGTCTCGTTCAACACATCCAGACCGAACCTGTCCCACACAAGAACAACAACATCATCATCATCATCACTGCCGCCGTGCCAGCCAGCATGCCTGGCTTCGACTTCTCAAACTACAACCGCAATGCTGCCCTGCATGCTCGCGGCGTTCCTCTGCCCAAGGCCACGAGCACCGGTACCACCATCGTAGGCTGCATCTACGACGGCGGCGTTGTCGTAAGGCCGCCCTCCCCCCCTTCCTCACCCTCTTACGTCTTTCCTTCCGTTCCCACGTCTCTCCCCTTATCCAGCTGACCTTCCTCCAGATAGCCGCCGACACGCGTGCCACCAGCGGCCCCATTGTCGCTGACAAGAACTGTGAGAAGCTTCACTACATCTCCCCACAGATCTGGTGCGCCGGTGCCGGTACGGCCGCCGACACAGAGTTCACCACCGCCCTCATCTCCTCCCAGCTCGAGCTTCACGCCCTCTCCACTGGCCGCAAGCCCCGCGTCGTCACTTGCATGACCCTCCTCAAGCAACACCTCTTCCGCTACCAGGGCCACATTGGCGCGTACCTCGTTGTCGCAGGCGTCGACCCCACCGGCACCCACCTGTTTACCGTCCACGCCCACGGCAGCACCGACAAGCTGCCCTATGTTACCATGGGTTCCGGCTCCCTCGCCGCCATGTCCGTCTTCGAGTCCCAGTGGAAGCCCAAGTGCACCAAGGAGAACGCCATGCACCTCTGCTCTCAGGCCATCCAGGCCGGTATCTTCAACGACCTCGGCTCCGGCTCCAACGTCGACATGGCCGTCATCACCCCGGACAAGACCATCTTGCACCGCGGCTATGTCAAGCCCAACGAGCGCTCACAGAAGCTCAAGAACTACAAATTCAAGCCTGGCACCACTGCCGTCCTCAACGAAAAAATCATCACCAAACACGACATCGGCAAGTACGTCAGCGTGCACGACCTCGAGGGCGATGATGCGAAGATGGATGTCGACTCCTGACGCATTCTAGACCATGGCCCGTTGTATCATTAGAGGATGTGCATTACAATAACAGAACTCATTCCGCCTGCACGGCTATTGATAAAGTAAACATCTGCAATTTCCAAACTGTGACCGATGACGCGACACCTAGCAATGTCTGGCCAACTTCTGCTGGCTTGTTGAACGTCCTGTGTCCGAGCTGCAGGCGATCCGTGTTTGTTATTCTTCTGTGCAATAGCCTGGCTCTTTCTTCGATGCAGAAATTACACTAGGTAGTGGTGGAAATTGCAGTAGTTGGTAGGCCCCAATATCGCATTGGCCTGCATAGTTTCAGGGGAGGACATGAGACGGATGCGCTCGATCAAATATCGAATCGTTTTAAAGTGTTGCGACTACAAGGTTAGATCGGGTGCACAACATACAATGCTAAATGACTCATATCTTACGCATATGTATAGCTTGTATTTATTATGCTGTCCATGCAATGGCATAAAGACTCTCAGACCATGCAATTGTAGTTAGATCACTCACTTTGATTTCGCTGTATCCTAAGCCCAACTCACCGAGGCACGCTGGCATTGGTCGTAATATAGCGGTAGTAACGAACAGGCAACACGTCTGGATCCAAGAGTTTTTTAATGATCCATTTCGTCTTGAGGGTAGGTACACTACCTAGGTATAGACTAGAACCCGGGAGCTCTATCAAGCTGACCGCAGAACTCCCATCATCATCTTTCATGTGGTTTCTGCCTGTTCAGATAGGCGCGAGTGGGCTGTTCAATGCACTGTGGTCTCATAAGCCCAATTAAACTGCTTTTTTCCTAATTCTCGCAAGGTTTTTGTCTCCTTGGCCATCTCCGTTTAAGTGGTCGAAGGTTATCTCGGTCAATTGTGTTTCCTTTAACGAAGCAACTGAACATTCAGTCTTACGGGATAGGTTGCAAGTGAATACCCGAGACGACGTAGAAACTTGAAGTGGTACCACAGTCGAATGAAGAGAACATAGCTATTCCCTATCATTCAACCCGCTTGACCTGGGATTACATTACATGTGGCTTTCCGTGGCCCAGGGAGTGGTGATGTGGTGGCGGCGGGATATATAAAGATTAAATGTTGCCTGCTGAAACCTAATACAACGCTCCGAATTATCCTCTTTGTTAAGGTGCGTAGCAATATGCAACATCACTGCACATTTCATCTTGGAATGGCCGAAGAACTCCATTTCTCGAACCACCATAGCGCATAATTACCATCTGCCGTCATGATACGTACACCACTTATGTGGAAAATTTAAGGAGCTATGTTGGCTAGAATATTGGATCTAGGGAAGCAGTCCGGGTAGGACATACATTCTCAGCGATTTCCTTGCCCGCATGTGTATTACAGAAAATCGAACTCGTAGGCACAGTATATGTAAAAGGTACTCGGTGTCTGTAATGCATTTCATAGTACAAATCCAACAATATCAAGACGAAGACCTAGGAGTGTCTAGCATGTTATTCTAGCATCGTTTTAAGTCCACGACTAGCTATAAGTAATACTTTACAGAGACTATACAACGCAAGACAAATTCAGAACCTGTAATCCGCTAGCTTGCCTATTCTGCGATTTGTTCAGGGTCCCAATTTCTGCCGAGTAAAGCCAAAAAAGGATTCATCAAGCACATCGCCATTCCTAGCCTATAAAACATATTAGCCTGTTTCATGTATTGCATATGGTCGAGACTCGAACTGGTGTGCTACAGCATATCCTAGCCTTCGCTTAGCCATCTAATTGAGATCTTTAATAACTCCTTCACAACGGCACACTTCCGAGTGCCCTCCTTGACAAAGCCAACCTTGGCCAAGACACATGCACTGCCCAGGTTTCCCCGTAAAACACGGGCCTCAATGCGCAGCAAGTCGGGAAGCTGGCTAGTAGCTCCAAAGGTCCCAAGTTAGTTATTTCTTGAGTTTCCCCTGCGGAGCCCTGGGCTTTAAGACAAAAGACTGGTTTCTGATATGTGGCAGGTCAGATATCACTTACTATAAAGAAATCAGTACGATGTCTTAAGAATGCAGTTAAAAAAAGAACTCGCTTCGGATCTTTCTGTATTTGCCATGAAGGCCCAGCGCACGAAGTGGGTGAGGGCAGAGGTCAAGATACCTCGCCCCCAAAAGCGGCGCGCACTATAATACCCAATCTCTCGAGTGCCAGCATAAACAGAATCGCCCTGAGGGGCCTCCAGACCCAGCGAACCTGCAAACTCACCATCGAGAGTGAAGATGCCGAAGATGCCGAACTGCATGGCTGGGGGCGGCAGAGCCTGGCAGCGTGCAATCCAGGCCTCGCCGTCGGCTAGGGTGTAGGGCGAGGGAAAGCGGGAGCGCATGCGCTTGGCGATATCGGGGTCGTTGGCGGCTGTCGCTAGTCTTTGAGCATCCGAGAGCTCAAAGGACCGCAGATAGCACCTGTCTGTTACCAAGACGGCCGTTGAGGGCACGACATGTGGTAAAGCGGGAGTCTCAACCATGTTGACAGCTTGGCTGAGATCCTAACACGGCGACAAACAAATCAAAGACGGAAAGACACACTTGGACAAAAGGCAAATGAAGGCACGCTGACGACGAGGACGAGCAAGAGAACCAGCATCTAGATGAGATGCCACAAGACAGAACAATTGGTCAAAGTGTGAATCTACCAGTAGTGTCTGGTTTACTGCATATTTGATGTGTATGATCAGAGAGAGGCAGCAATTTCCAGATATCAATATGTAGGTATTAGTGAATCACTCACCGTGCAGGGCGGCGTGTCTTGGGTATGTAGTAGGTACCTGTAGGTGGACGGTCGAGGAAACTGCCCTACCTGGGGATATCGGTCATCTGCAACGAGTGCAACCTAAGTGATAACAACATTGAAAATAGTGAGAATTATCCGCCGGTGGCCGGTGGTGAGAGAGGAGCGAACTAGAATGCAAATATGATGATCTTGGAAACCGCTATGCCGTCCACGGTTGTGTTGTAGATTCACAAATGGTGGTGAATAAGACACCTCGTTACTTTTATGATGCACGCATCCCTCTTGGACAGCAAGACAGGTTCACATTTGGTAAATAGATGACCACACAGGGGCAATGGCCGACAACAGATGGCGCAGGATGCAATGAGGTGTGTCGGCAGTGCAGTGGAAGATGGATCTCGACGGCGACACGAATTAGATGTTTCGAACAGACGTGAGAGGGCCACAAGCCTTGGAACACCAATTCCTTACCTTAGGTCATGTTCCTACTAGTGAGCTATCTTGACTCTGGAGGCCAGGCAGTACCTAGGGGCTATGTACAGATACCTAAGGTACCTCGTGCTGGACCCTGGCGGAAAGCCGGTGGGACTAGGTGCTGTACGACTTTAGGTAGAGTCTAATGAGACCTTGGGCGGGCGAATTGGGACAGATGATTGGCTGCGCGGATGGAAATGCGAAGGTGGCCTTTCTGGGCCGACAGCTAGCACCCGACCGATTCTCAGAAGCATATGTGCAACACCGTCCCTCTCTCACCTCTTCTCTCAGATACTATATATCGTACATATTGTATCTCGCACGCCCATCCCTCTCCCCTTCGAGAGCAGCCTAATTTAGCCACTTTGATTTTCTCAGTCCACATTCCTTATTTGCTGTTGCTGTCCCCCTTGCCGCTTCACGTGAGCTCTCGGGCCCTCTGTGCGTATACCCGCCCTCCTGCACATCCCGATGTCGTAGTGCTCGAGCGGATCGTACATCGCCCAGCTTGTTATACATTTCTCGTCGCCTCATCTGTATTCCGCCACCTCCGCCGCTATTTCTGGCCCTTATCATGCCCGCCAAGTCGCGATTCACAAGGCTCGACGCCTTCACCAAAACCGTCGAGGATGCCCGCATACGCACCACCTCGGGCGGCATCGTCACCATCGTCTCCCTCATCGTCGTCCTGTACCTGGCCTGGGGCGAGTGGTCCGACTACCGGAGAATCATCATCCATCCCGAGCTTATTGTCGACAAGGGCCGAGGCGAGCGCATGGAGATTCACATGAACGTCACCTTCCCCAAGCTGCCCTGCGAGCTGCTCACGCTCGATGTCATGGATGTTTCCGGCGAGCAGCAGCATGGCGTCTTGCACGGCGTCAAGAAGGTCCGCCTACAGCCCGCGAACCAGGGCGGCGCCATCATCGACACCACCGCCCTCGCCCTGCATAGCAAGGACGAGTCCGCCACCCACCTCGACCCCGACTATTGCGGCGGCTGCTACGGCGCCCCCTCCCCACCCAACGCGGTGAAGCCCGGCTGCTGTAATTCGTGTGACGAGGTCCGCGAGGCCTACGCCCAGGCCTCTTGGGCCTTCGGACGTGGTGAGGGTGTCGAGCAGTGCCAACGCGAGCACTACGCCGAGAAGCTGGACGAGCAACGCCATGAGGGCTGCCGCATTGAGGGCGACATTCGCGTCAACAAGGTCGTCGGTAACTTCCACTTCGCTCCCGGCCGCAGCTTTAGCAATGGCAACATGCACGTCCACGACCTCAAGAACTACTGGGACAGCCCCGTGAGACACTCGTTTGAGCACCAAATCCACCAGCTGCGCTTCGGCCCGCAGTTGCCCGAGGACCTGTCCAGCAAGCACTCGCGCAATACGGGCTACACGAACCACCACCTGAACCCGCTGGACAATAGCAAACAGCAGACCGACGACCCCAACTTCAACTTCATGTACTTTGTCAAGGTGGTGCCGACGGCGTACCTGCCCCTAAGCTCGAGTAGGTCAAAGCAAGTCATCTCGGACGGGGGGCTGGGCAACCTGGGCAGCGCGTTTGACGGCAGCCTGGAGACGCACCAGTACTCCGTGACGAGCCACAAGCGCAGCCTGGTGGGTGGCGACGACAAGGCCGATGGCCACGAAGAGCGGACGCACGCTAGGGGCGGCATCCCGGGTGTCTTTTTCTCCTATGTAAGTACCGGGATCTCCATTTTCATCCCTTTGTAGCTTGCCCGCCGCGAGTGCGTCGAAATACGCGACGTATGCAGGTGACGACGTGGAGCCGGGCTGGCTGTACAAAGAACAATGCTGACGGTGCGGCGCAGGACATCTCACCGATGAAGGTGGTCAACCGGGAGGAGCGTGCCAAGACATTTGCGGGATTCCTGACGGGGCTCTGCGCGGTGCTGGGCGGGACGTTGACGGTAGCAGCAGCGATAGATCGCGGAGTCTACGAAGGGTCGACCCGGCTGAAGAAGCTTCAATCCAAGAATTTGTGATAGGAAAGACGATGAGAGCCCGGTACGTCAACATGGAAGCTTGAGCTCAGCTAAGTCGGTGTCTCTCTCGCAAGTAGCGGGTAGCAGTCGGTTGTTTCCTGGAGTGCATTTGAGTGGAGTTTTTGGTTTGCTTGGGTCGGTCGGCAATAAAGAAAAAAACAGACTATGAAATAGCTGCACCTTGGCGTCTTGTGCATCGTGGCCAGTGCCGTCGTATGAATGTGTGATTTCTTGGTGTTCACGTATGCAACTGCATAACTAATGCATATGAATAACGTGGGCGTCGAGCTCGATGAGGCGTGTCTGTGTTTCATCCACCTCATACTGGTAGGTGTGTCTCTGTGGGCTATGATGGAATAGAGGACGCTCTCTGGGCATTGCCCACGACAAAGGAGTTGACTCTAGGGATGACATATGGCCCGTTTATAGATAGGGCATCAGCCGTGTACATACTTGTCATACCCAAGCGCTCTGCTCGCTTACTTGTAACGAATGCATTAGGAATACAATCGAGTTAACGTTTAATCACCTACACTCCCTCACGGCAACCCAAGGATTTCTACATGACCCTGGTGTTATTGTTGGCGAGAGCAAAGGATTACTTATATCAATGCTTTGGTAGTTGCCGCTCGACCTGACTCGGGAGCGGGATGGAGTCTGGAGAGACGTTGGCCATCCATGGATGCCAAGCCCGGAGGCCCTGTTCTTGACGAGGTACAATTTAGTTAGGTACTGTACAACTTGTACTACCTGATGAGGTAACATAACTGCAACTAGAGCGTCGTGGTTTTTTACCCCTTTCTTCTTTCAGCTGCAGTTGACGAATCCTCCCAAAACTTGAACCATCTGGGGTACTGTAGTAGTCTCTCCGCCCTTGGTCCCTGGAATCCCGCCCTCAATCCCATGGCCAGCCCAGCCCAGGCCGCCCTCTCGCACACTACATACCTAAGTTACAGAGATAACTCAGATTTCGTCGTCCACCAACCAAACATCACCGTCCTTCGACATTCCTTGCCTCACACAGCTCTCATCATCATCTACCTAGTACTGCGATTCATCAGTATCCTGCCGACTCCCTCCTCAACTGCCTGCCCTAGCGGCCAACAATCAGCAGCCAGCAGCCAGCAGGTCGGGCTTGGCTGTGCTTCATGTCCACGTCGCCGACACCCGACATTCTCAACCCAGCCCAGCCGTCACCAACACCTCCAGCCCGGCTGCAGACATTCATGCGGCGGTCACGCACCACGCACCCGCTCCGCCAGCCCGACTAACACCGTTGCCTCCCTATGTCCCCCGGCACGCCGGCCTGCCCTCGCCATCCAGCCTGAGCACGACGTGCCTGCCCGACTCAAACATGGCCGACCGACCTGGCTTCCTCGACCTGCGCTCAGACTCGTCCTATTCGGTCAACAGTACCTCCTCGCGCCCTCTGCGCTCCCCGCGTCTACACGTCGCCGGCGAGGTGCCCCCCACTCTGTCGCCCCTCGACGCCTTCGCCGCTCAGAGCCGCCTGCTGGCCAAGCAGCTCGAGGAGACCTCCCGCGATGGCAACCGCGTGAGCCGCCTGCCGCCCCTGACCACTGACAGCCCTTTGATCGTCCAGGGTCGCTCCGAATACTTCCGCTCGCTGTCCCACGACTCGGCCGACGACCACCATCATGCTCCCTCGCCCGCCCACCCGGCCGGTCTGGGCCTTAGCACCGAGGTCGAGACGCCCCTCGAGCGTCCCGTCTCCATGCACCCGCGCATGAGCCGCATCCCCCCGACCCCGGACCACTCCGTGCCCGTCCCCCCCAATCCCTTCCGGGATACTAGCCGCGGCCGCTCGCTCCAGCGTCTCGACGGTGCCCTCGACGACACCGATGATGGCCTGTACGGTGCGCGCCGCGAGCAGTCCCCCAGTGACCTCGAGCCCGAGCCCCAGTCCACCGGCGCTCGTAAGGGTAGACTAGCTACTGCCTCGCCGTCCCATTCGCGATTCCCACCGTCACCCGACAAGCTCGCCAACCTGAGCAAGACAGCCTCCCACGACTCAGGAGCGCTGGTGCCGCCACGCTCGCTGTTCCCCAAGCGTTCGTCCAGCATCATGTCCGCGCCGCTCGACACGTTCACTGACGAGAACCTGGCCGCTTCTTTCCATTCCCAATGCTCACAGCCGTCGAGAAAACTCTCGACGAGTAGTGCTTTCTCCGGCCCTTCCCTCGTCTCTCCCATCGCGCACTACCAGAGGTCACCATCCATCAGCTCCGAAGCCTCTGCACCCTTGCCACGCCCATCCTTCAACTTCTCCCGCCCCTTGAGCCGCGCCGGCACGCCCACCTTGGATGGTCCGTCCAGACAGGCATCCTCCGACAGCCACCCTTCCTTTGTATTGGCCGACGAGACGGCCAACACGCCGGTCAGCATGCACAGCGATGCTTTTGTCGAGGGCGCGTCCGAGGATGGAAAGGGGGCCTCTTATATCTACTCGAAGTACTCACTGCCACGGGGCAAGTCGTTACAGCGTAATAGCGCCTCACCGTCCTCGCTAGCCTGGGAGCCTCCGCTCGCGCCCTCGATACATCAGCAGAAACGCAGCCAGACGCCGCCGTCTCCTCCTACCCGGCCCTCCAGCTCCTCGTCGCGCACTCAGGAGGTCACCGTCGTAGCTGATCCGCTCCTGAGCCGCCCATCACTGGAACGGAGCAAGCTCTCCACCGAGATGACGGCGAACGGCGAACGATCACCTGAGGCTAGCAGGCCCTCGACCGCGGATAGCCGGCCCTCATTCGATATGCACTCCATCGACGTCCCTAGGGGTCGTACCGTAAGCCAACCTTTCCACGATCAGACGACGGCGAGGGCTCGAACTCCCATGTCGGTAGCGACCAGTGACTCGGCCAGCACGATTCGACCGCCAAAATCACAACACTCCAACGCACCCACAGCCGGGGATATGACCGCCGAAGAACACTTGAACAAAGGCATCAGGTGTCACGAGGAAGGATCCGTCAAGGAATCCACATATCACCTTCGCCTCGCCGCCATGGGAGGCGATGCCACCGGCATGCTCTTGTATGCTCTGGCATGCAGACATGGCTGGGGGATGCGGCCCAACCAACGAGAAGGCGTCGAGTGGCTTCGTAAGGCGGCTGACATAGCCAGCGCCGAAATTGCTGACGATGAGAATCAGGCCAAGGAAGGTAAGTGCATGGATTTCGCCGACAAGAAGGCCCGTAAAGCGCAGTTTGCTTTGAGCATTTACGAGTTGGGCGTCAGTCACATGAACGGCTGGGGCATCGAACAGGACAAAGCCCTGGCTCTTCGATGCTTTGAAATATCTGGAAGTGAGCAGAGCTTCCGCCCCATGCTCCTCGCTTCTTTTTCTAATCAGACGACAGATTGGGGCGATGTCGACGCCCTTACAGAGGCGGGCTTCTGTTATGCGCAAGGTGTCGGTTGCAAGAAGGATTTAAAAAAGAGCGCAAAATTCTACCGCATGGCCGAAGCCAAAGGTATGAGCATGCCTGGAAACAGCTGGTACGTTACACGCTGTGGCGTCTTTCATCGGAGTAGAAAATTTCAACGCTAACCTCACGCCTGTGACTAGGATATACAAGGCGAAGTACAATGATGATGCTGGCTCATCCTCATCCAAGGCGAGAAGCAAGTCCAAAAGTAGGGGGACTTTCTTCCACAAGAAACCGAAGGAGGCCTCAGCTTAATCATTCCTCTGTGTTGATAGATTACGGCACATGCACTCATCCTGATACTGTGGGGCGCGATACTCGCCATCGCCATGCAAGTCGCCCGAGCTGATGATATATCGCCATGTCATACAACTGAGCGGTATATAACGTTACTAGGTCCCCGATATAATCAGTGCGGGACACCCGAGAAAGGATCCGCGCTAGTGACGTCTCGAGGAGAGAATAGATGAGGGCGATCTCCGGCCATGCATCGAAATTGGTTGCTGTCATATACGAAGGCTAAAGGGGTCAAGCATTTGCAGGTACCGGACACAGCCAATGTACAACATGTGGAGATGCAAGAGTCAAAAGCCAGGACGGAAAAGGTTGGTGAGATAGTTTTGGCGACACGGATGTTGATTCATTCCATGTCCATCAGCGGGAACAGTGGAAAATAGGCGTTTGATCTGGGAACGAGGCGTAATGTCTTGGCATAAGATTTTGGGCACATCAAAGCCATGTATATTTAATGTATGAAAGATGAGGCTTTAACTCATGTTCATAGCACGACCTCGAAAGCGCGAGACAGTTCGTAACGACTACCACGGTTGACATAGTTTCTTGCTTTGCGCTGAGGCGGTTCACCCTCCATACGGTCCTCGTGCTTGGCTAACGTCCCCTTCGTTTTGGATCCCGTCTTCTTTTTCCCACGCAATCCGGTTGAAAACGCCCTCCAACCTCGTGATGGCCTCTTCTCCGATTTGATCTAGTGTATGTCCACATGTTAATCCCTTTCTTTATACATCGTAGTCTAAGACCGAACAGTTCCGCTGTAGAACTTTCCTGTCGTTGCCGAATCTTGACAAACAGTAGAGTACTTACTACAGACGGCACGTGTTAGCACATATCCTATTAGACAGTAAGGAATTAATTAAGAAGATGGTACTGTTTTGTACGCACCAATGAGTGATAAGCCGACCCGAGAGCAGCTTCAAGCCCGCTCCGCGGCCAAGTTCCTGGAACCACGCCACGCTACAGCCCATGGACGGGAGATCTAGCCAACACATGTTTGTCTCTACCGGTTTCGCTAAGCGTCCACCGAGATCGGTCCATAACTTGGCCACTCTGCGGGCTGTGTCATGGGTAGCAGGCAAGAGGCCATTTCGACCGTCCGGCGACGTGCCAAAGGTCATATCTATGGCGACGCGGGCTGCCGCGGTGACGACGCCCGACTGCCGAAGACCACCACCGATCGACTTACGCACCCACCGGGCTTGTTTGATAACGGACTTCCGACCTACGACGATGCTACCGATCGGCGCGCCGAGACCTTTGGAGAAACATAGGCTGATCGTATCGAATTGGGCGCAGAAATCCGTCAGATCTCCTGCGCCCGCCGCAGCAACCTCCCATAACCGTGCGCCATCACCTATTCAAGGAATCAGTTAAAGGCCCGGGGGGTCGGGGCGAAACTTCAATCAGGCGCTCATGCTGCTGTATTCTTGGGATTCCGATGAGGAGAACAGGAGTGGAGAACGGTTCAGATCTGCTTACAATGCATGAGGATGCCATGTAAGCGAGCGAAGTTCGCGATTCGAACTACTTCGGCAAGAGGCATAATCAAACCGTCCAGAGTATTCTCCTAGCGAAGAGAAAAGAAAGCATGTCGGTTCAGCGCTACATCCTTGATTCTAATCCTTCAAGTCCGGCTCAGGCCGCAGCCAGGGAAGTGGAAGCATCTACCTACTAAGCCTAAGTCAGTGCCCATCTAGATGCTGATGCTGATGCCGAGCTGAGCTGTAGGTTCTACCGAGACTGATGACCCTTGTGGGGCATCCATGAATGTCATCGCCAAGAGCAACATTTTCTTGAATGTCCTCCAGTGTAAGGTAGCGACCGTTGCTTGGCAGGATGGCTGTCAACATGGCTCCGCAGAGCGATGCAACACTGTTCGTTATCAAATGGTAAGCAGAGAGACGTGTCATGGCTGGGAAGGCAGAGTCTCTGCATACCCGCCTGCTTCGTACTTGACGATATGTGACCGCCGATCACAAAGAACGCTATGGGGAGGTTGGGTAAGCCTGGCGTTTTAGATTTCGTCAGCATTCTTGAAACCGTCCTATGATTTTTTGGAACCAAAATGCTGTGTTCCAGACTTCGGCCTCTCCATCGCCGGTCCTTTCGCCTAAATAAAGTTATGCCTACTACAAGAAACATCAGTATAGACACTTTAGATTGGAATCTGTTTCTTTATTGTCTGGGAATAAAATATCAGGTCAAAGAAGGGGGGAAAGGTAGGGGTCTGCTACGTGCCAGAGCGCGCAAAGCCACCTGGTTGCCCATGGTGCCGGAGACAACGAAAAGTCCGGCTTCTTTGCCGGTAAGAGCGGACACGTGCGACTCGAGGTCTAAGGCGATGTGAGTTGGTTTCTGCAGGTAAGTCAAAACGTCGTTTGAGCGTACCGTTAGTAGTGGTATCTTCCTCGAACACGTCATCCAGCAAGGTGGTGGCCTGGATGGCAGAAAGCATGGCGGCAGTGGGCGTAGTGACGGTGTCGCCTGCACAAGAAGGCATCAGGAGATTGAAGGAGCCGGGCCGAGTGTTGCTGTTCTCAACTCTTGTACTCACTGCGGAGGTCAAAGGCGGCAGCGCCGCGCTGGCCGAGCCAGCTACCGGTGGGGATGAGCTGCTCCATGGCAGCAGTGTTAACAGCCGCAGAGGGAAAAGCAGGATAATTGAGGCGCCAAATACAGACTGCCTTGGCGGCGGACGAGCGACGATAATGTACTGTGAGCGGGGTATGGCAATTCGGGAGACGATGTCGGCGTGCACCCTGCGAGAGGCACCATGTCCGGACCGGGCGCCGGTCGTGGCTCCGAGGAACCGTGCCGCGCCACGGCAAAGGACGTGTTGCCGCCAGGGGACGGGGCGAGGTCCTGCCGAGGAGATATGGTCGCTTCATGTCTGCCGCCCTCTTTTCCCACTTTGTCGCCTCTGGTCTGCGTCTGCCGCTCACCTCCGGGGCAGTTCGAGGGTCGCAGGGAGCACTCAGACCCTCGAGCACCGGAGGCTGAATCGTCTCGACCTGGCTCGGCTGTGGCTGTGCATCATCGACAGCGGGCAGCCGGGGGCGCGTCCCCCCACAGGTACATTTCAAATGCTCCAGCTCGCCCGCTTCTTCACGGTTATGACGAGAGGACGGCATCTGATGTCTTCTCTCGAATAGATTCCTTCGAGTATCTTCACCCGCTTTGCAGCAAATGCTTCGTCGCGATCCAGGAGCTGGCTCCTCTCGCATTGCTAGTGTCCCCTTTCTCTAATCCATCTGATCTAGTTGCTCGAGGTATCTGCAAGAAAGCACATTCGGCCTACTTGGAAAGGTTGTCGCGAACTGTACGACTTGATCATGGTTAGCATCGAATTGTACTGGCTGGAGAAACCCACGAACACCACTCACCACAAAAATAAGTACTTGGCCTTTGCAGAATCGGCCATCATCTGCCGCAAGGAACGGTTCTTATAGGTATATATTGGGGGAAGCCTAGGCGAACGGTCATGAGTTTGGTAATGATCAAAACATGCTCTTCTGTCGTCTCGAACAGATTCGTTGTCGCTTGCAACGTAGAACACTCCGGTCTTTTGACCTCCCCCAATACCACGTCTCAGTTGTATGCCTCGTGTTATGTACTCCCTCACCGAAAACTCGGGCACCAGAGCATATTATGTCTCTAGGCAGCGCAGTGGTTTTGGTTTCGGCCCGTATATCCAATGCCTCCATGGTCACGGCACGCGACAAGCGACATATACACCTCTCGGGCGCGGTTATGCAGTCGATCAACGTTAACTGTCAGCCTATCCCAGTGCATTGACACAGCCTGTAGGTAGCACTACCTCGCAATGTGTTACCATCCCAGGCTGTACATGTAGACTCAAAGTTCACACCGAAACAAGTCGGGCGTTTTGGTAAGCGGTTCAGCGTGAATCTTGCCATTTTCCTAGTATATCCAATGTGCTGAGACACCCCACACTCAGAGTACCAGTTCTTATACTCCCCAACATAAAAGGAACCATTCGATGAGGCTGCACGGAAAGTGACACTCCTCCCCCTCGACATGTCCCGTCTCCTCCAGATGATCATCTCCAGCTTGAATCAGTCTTCACATATGCCCTATCGGACGTCGTGTTGTGCCGATCTGCCAAACCCGCTTCCCACTACCGTTCGAGAGGGTGGCCGTTTGTATTCATGAAAGTCTCGCTCGGGGCATCGCTCGGGGCTCTCGCCATCTGCCCTCGTGCTCATACTCAAGGCTTTTTGACCAACTGTTCATGGAAGGCGGCTATGCTCGTCAATAGCTGGCTCGGCATGTACTGTAACAATGATGATTGGGAATCGTATGACTACGAATGGTCGTAAGTGATTTTCGCGTTCATGTCCATCTTTCTTCCAACAATCCCGCGACTTTCTTTCTATTCCCGGCAGAAACAAATTACGCCACCACCGACGCCTGGTACAGATTTCCAATAGATGATATCTGACTTGGGTATTAGGTGGTATGGGATCTTGTCCCACTTCATTTCGGGCCAGTCAGACGGCTTATTGATGCGTTCAGGCTCGACACCGGACTTTGCCTCGCAAACATCGGGGGTCAGCTCGCCCCTCGTGATAGGTTGGATCCTTTTCGCTATCCCTCCATCCTCCCTTTCCCAATGGCGCTGATGGTGTCGATCCAGCGGTGATTACTGGACATCTTGTAAAGGCTGCGCGGTCCGCGGCAGTCCAGTCGACTTCATCCTCAATTGTACCTGTTTGTCGACTCCCGGAAGAGTGATCACTGCAACATATGACCTCAGTTGAGTCGCTGCCTGTGGCAAAAAACTACGTGCGGCTAACAAGGCAGCACCAGATCAGATCATCTGGAACTCGAATGGTTCGCTTGGCTGCTTCCGCCACTGGGGTAACAAGACACGAGTTGGGCCCTATCAGTGGAGCCACGCCTGTGACGGCTGCTTGGAGGCTTGGAGATGATGCATCGTCACATAGTCGTAGTCCATTACCGCTCGGGAATGCAGGAGTACATGTGATGATGTCAGTCATGGGTGCGAGTATAGTGGTCGAATCGGTATTTGCTTTGGCATGTGCCCCGCTGGTGGTGAATTGTATAACAATAGACCATCGGCCCAGATTCTCAAGACGTCGGTTCACGTCACAATTTTGGTCATTGGGTACTACCCTACAAGTTCAGGCAACATTGTGTGATATCTGAATAACTATCATTGTCATGGCCACATTTGCAGAGACTGGAAGGATCCTGTTGATGCCGGTGTTCATCGAGGCGATACCGCTGCACGTCGCGTCGGTCAGCAAGAGATCTAAAGGCCATCTGACCATACTTCGTGGCAGGCCGGAGTACAAGACTGGTCCAGCTGCGGTTTCTAGGTGATTGTGTAACTAGCGTGATTCGAGTTTGTGAAGGGCATCACCAATGCCGGATGCTGGACCATTGACTGTTGAACTCGATCTTGCGAGTATCACAAACAGGAGTGGTTTTCAAGGACACTGGAACATCAACTCGATCGTATTCCAACTGGTAAGCGTGGTCTCTGCGCTGCGATGTTGACACCTCTGACCTCACATGACATCTTTGAATGCGTAGGATGATGGTGTTTGCCTGGAATTGCCAACATCGTGCATGATGCCTAGCGTAAAAGACATGTTGTGGGTCCAAATGCGCTTTGGCGATCGGGGTTGTGTGCGGCAGAAATTCGACAATCAGAGGTAGCCATTCCCTTGTCACGAGTAGTCCTCGAGGAAGCGTGTGGTCTCCTGCAACTGCTCACGCAAACTGCAAGATTCTTGGGTTGTTTGTCGCTGGGTCTCTAGGCAACAATAGGCAATTAGCTAAGGCCTTTTATTTTTCATTGATCCGTGTCTATCTATTTTAGTCACTATCCCCCAACCCGATACTAATGCTGCTTTCGTCATGCTTGAAATGAGCCCACGTCTACACAATTTCCTCTTTGCAGTAGATGCCGTATTTCTAAGGGTGTATTAGGCCAACGTGATGTGCAATGGGCTTGCCTGACGTACCTCTTTTAACTCCTCGATCAAGGGTTCGTTGATTTTGCTGCTCATGGGCGCGAGAACACCTTTGTCAGACAAGGTTCCATTCAGAACCTGTCGCACAGCCACGGCACATGGAACGCCGACTTGTAGGAATTAGTCGATGTGGCTGCGATAGCACACCAGAGACTTACCAAGCTTGGCCATGGCGGAGTAACCACCAGGCTCAGTGCTGCCATAGTCGCAGAGAGTCGAGAGCCGGGTCTGTTTAGTACCGTCCTGCAGTTCTACTTCAAACCTATGCTGCAGCCTGCATAATGTCAATAGTTTGCCACCATTCGCCTGAGTCCGTCGTAAAATAAAAAGTATAGTCTACTTACATGACGAGATCCCGCTCTCCCTCACTGTACTGCATCTTTTTCTCGAGTGTGGCGCAAATCGTGTCCAGCGGGTTCCCTCGAGGGATGATCTTGACGGCAGCGCGTTAGCCGGATATCGATGCATGAACCAGCTATGGAGACTCGATAAAGGTCACCTCATTCGCAATATGCAACCACACTCGGACTAGAGGCTTGGAATTTGTGGTGACTCACCTGCTCCGAGGAAAACATGCCCAGCCATCTCAAGCCGGCCAAGATGTGAGATTTTTGTTCATCGTTCTCAAACTTGGTCTTGGAGGTGATGGCGGCAATGAGGTCACTTTCGCTTGTGGAAGACGCGGCTAGAAGCTGCTGCGTGACATGATTCCACGCAATGGGGTTTTGGCAGTAAGACCGCACGTCATCGCTCAGGAAGCCGATGTCCACGAGTACTTTGACGAATTCTGGGAAACCGGCGTATCTTAAGGTTCCTCTGTAGCTGTGTTAGTCGTTGTCGTTGACCAAGGATACATGTGCTATACCTGATTATGGTCTGGGCCTCTGGGATGTTGTATCGCTCCTTGTATCCTGTAGAATCTCTGTTGGGGTATGCAACGAAGGCGAATCCTGCAGAGTTGCGATACATCAGTATCCAGTCATGGACGAACCACAGGATCAATGGGTTGGCCTTGATGATAACGGTTGCCTAGGTCGACTAGAAAGTGAAGTCTGGAAGTAAAATTGCTGAGAGATTGCGTTACCGGGGTAGATGTGGTAGGGCTTAGCAGTAGCCATGAGATCTGTCGAGGTCGGACATGAGCTAAGGACCGTCCAGTGGCTACAACGGTGGCGAGGCGTGGAAAGTGTGCTTACCAGGGCCGGCAACATTGACGATGTTGCCATCTTGGTAGAAGCTGGCGGCGTTTCTCAGGGCCAGTAAGACACCGCGGGGTGACCTGAAAGCGGCGGCCAAGAGGCACCAGTCAGCAATCGAGACAGTCGGGGCAGGTTGATAGAGAAAAGACAGACCAGGAAAACTTGTATCCCAGAGGGTTGCCGGAGCACTCGGGGGCGGGCAGGCCGCCGCAGTAGGATAGGAAGGAAGTGATCCTGCCGCCCGCTCGGTGGACGTCCTCAATGGTCTTGACGGCGTAAAGGTGGTCGATGCCGGGGTCGAGGCCGATCTCGTTCATGACGGTGATGCCAGCGTCCTTGCACTGCTGGTCGAGGGCGAGCATGGCGGGAGAGACGTAGCTGGTGGTGACCACATGCTTCTTCTGGCGGATGGCGGAGCGGATAACAGTGGCGTGGAAGGTGTAGGGAATCAGGCTGATGACAAGGTCGTGCTGCGCGACCTGGGCGTCGAGGGCGGCATCGTCGGTGACGTCGAGAGAGATGGGCACTGCGTTGCGAACGCCGGCGGAGAGAGACTTGGCGGAGTCGAGGGTGCGGCAAGCTGAACAGAGGGGTAGCGCCGTCAACGGGGGAATCCTCGGGCAAGACAATGGGGCAAAAGCTTCGTACCGACGGTGACGGCAACTCCAGAGTCAGAGAGGATGTCAAGGGTTGGTCGTGTGACGAAGCCGGCGCCGAGCATTAACACTCTAGAAGGAGCAGACCAGGTTAGCAGGACTGGGACGTCAACAGCAACTTTGAGAAATGGCGATGGCAGCCATGACTTGGACGGCGTGGGACGGCGGGGGGTGGCTGGCGAAGAAGGTAAACGCACTTTTGGGAGACCATGTCGACTAAGGTTGCTAGACGACAAACAGCTACGGTGTTGAATACAATCAAGGACGTTTCGGTACTTTTGAACGGGCCAATTGATCTTGAACGTAACACTGTAGCAGAGGTGAGTTGGGCGACGGAGCGAGGGAAGAAATAGAACGAGACTTAAGCCAATATCGAACGAAACATAAGGTAGTTAGAAGGACAAGGCCCTCTATATTATAAGATGTTGAAATTTCGCTGTTAGTTGGCCGTTTTAATGGTGCGCCGCTCCGATAACGGCAATGGCCAAAATTTTAAGGGTTCTTAGTTTTAATAGACGGATATACGGACATTACCGTGGGGAGGGGGGTATCCCTTTAACTGCGGTTTCAGCTGCAGTACGGCGCTAGGCCTATCGATAACCCACACTACCCTGGCTTCTCACCGTGACATGGCTATGGTCGCAATGGCCATTATCCAGTCAACAGGGTTGTGAAAAAAATCTGTAGTCTTTAGTGACTAATTAGCTAGTCAGATTTTTTAGTTTTAATCACTCTACTGTAACAAAAGGCTTAATAGGGAGCGTAAACAGGTGGAAAGGCCGTAGCATTACTACCTAAGCTATGAAATCAATAAGGTGAAAAAGGGAAAAATATAATAATATACCAGCTAATTTAAGTAGTAACTAATAATTACGTTATTAAATAAAGCTGTTAAATAATAAGGCTTAGCAAGCGATATAATAATTAAAACTAGTAAATAGTTATTACGTTATAACCTTTTTGGTAAAAAAAATTAAGACTTGTTTATAAATCGAGATCGAACTCTATAAGAAATAAGTTAATTTAATAGTAAGTTAATTTTTAAATAATAAAAAAATGCCTTCGGCAGCTAATCAAAACTTTTTAATATAAAGTTTTTAATTTTTAAATAAAAAAACACTAATTAAGTTATATAACCCGAGTATTATAGTTATATATATATATATCGTAACTACGTATTTATACCTTTTTTACGCTTAAAGTTTTTTTATAATTGCAAAAAAACCCGTAAAATCTTTTAATATTATAAAATATTTAAATATTATTAATTAATAAAATCAAACGTTTAATCCGCGTTAACGTTAATACCGTATTAAGTAACTTTTATATAAAATAGCTAGTTTATTGTTATTTAAATAATTGTTGTTAAACAAATCGTTTTTAGCGGCTTTTAACTAATTATTTAAACGTATTAAAAAACTTGCTTTTTTAAAATTATTATCGTAATAAATTTTTAATAAATTTAAAAAATTTTTTAAATAACTAGCAAACTTTTAGCTTTTATTATTATATTTTTATTTTTTTTATTATATTTTATAATATAATCTATAATATTAAATACAAAAAATATAAATTTTTTTTACTTTTTATTTTTTTTTCCTAAATTAAAATTAATAATTTCTTTATTAAAATAGCTTAGTTTTTATTTAAAAAAAAAGTTATTAAAAAAACAACGCAAGCATTCGGCGTAAAACTAACGTTATTTACGTTAACTATTTAATAATAATAGTTTAAATATATTAAAACGAATTAAATCTTTAGCTTTAATTTTATAATAATAACGTATTATAAAATAGTTTATTTTATCGGAAAAATTAATCGGTATTTTTGCTTATTTTTTTAAATATATAAACGTAATCGTTTATATTAAAATTTAACGGTCGTTAATATTGGTTTATTTAATAAATTATAGTTTTTTAAGCTTTTATGATTATGGTTTTCGTTATAATTACGTATTTATAAGCTTTATTAATAAAGGCCTGCGTTTTTTTTCGATTTAACCTTTTTTTAACTAAATGGTTTTTAAATAATTTAATACAGGCTTTTTAATTAAATACTATACGCATTTTTTTATTAATAAAAACTTTTATAAAAAAAAAACCTTTAAATAATTTATAAAATAAAAAATTTTATATAACGTTTATTATAAACAAAACTTTTAACTAATTGTTTTAAAAATAATTTATAAAAAAACGTAAACGTTATTATAAATACCGGTTTATAATTTTAATTTATTTAATAATTTCGTAATAACTTATTATAATAAATTTTAATTTTGTTTTATATATTTGCAATAATTTATTTATAAAATTAAATATAAATTAAAAGCTATAATTGTTAATAAAGCTTTTAAGCTATTTAAAATAACGATATAATTTTTTATAATAAAAACAAATAATAAATTATTTAATAACCGATTTATTATATAAAATCGAATATATAGCTTTTATTAATCGATTAATTATTATAAAAACAATATTAAAACTAGCTTTATTTTTTAAAAAACTAATAAAATCGACTATTAAATGTTATTATAGTTAGTTTAATATAAGCAATAAAATTAAAAATCTAAACTTTTTATTTATTAAATTTTTTATTATAAAATAAAAACAATTTTTAATAAATTTCATAATTTCGGCATATATAAATAGCTATTAATATTTTTTAATAACTAATTAAACTATTTTATTAATATTAAAATATACGGTATAAATTTAAAAATATATTTCGTTAATTATTTATATTTTAAAACAATTAACTTTAAATACTATTAATTATTTTTTAAATATTAATAAGCCGTTTTTAATATTTTATTTTACGTTATGTTTTCGCGTTTTTTCTTAATATTTATTAAAATTTAAATTCGTTTTATTTGTTTGAAATATAACGTTTATAAGCAAGAAACTTAATAATTTAAAAAGTTTAAACGTAACTTTAAAAAATATACCTTTTTATTATAGAAAACGCCGTTTTTAGCGTAAAAATCGAAGCAAAAAATAATAATAAAATTATTATTAATCGGTTAAAAATAACTAGTATCGGCAAATAAAAGCTAAAACAAAGTTATTGTACGTTATTTATTTTATTGTTTTTTTAATTTTTAATACCGTTTAAAAAACAAAATAAAATATTAGCTATTACGTTTTAAACGTTTAAATAATACGTAATATAAAAATTATAATAAAAAAATAACTCGGCTTAATTAATTTAATAAAAATTTAAAATATGCTTTATTATAAAATATTTAAAAATAAAATAGTTTATAATAACTATAAATAAATAAAAATTTTAAATATTTATTAATTTAACGTATTAAATAATTAAGCTTTTAATAACGGTTAATAATTTTTTATTATATATTTTATAATTTAATTTAATATTATAAAACGTTTTAAAAAAAAAAGCTATAAACTATTAAAAGTCGGTTTCGGAAATTTGTTAAAAAAAAAACGCTAAAAACAATACCGTTTAAAACGTCCGTTTTTATTTATATATAAATATCGCCGTTAAAAAAAAGTATCGCAAAAAAAAAAACAAAAAACAAATAAATTATTAATATATTAAATACGGTTTTATAAATTATTATTTATTTTAATATTAAATCGTTACGTATTAATTGTATTAAAAATTGTATAATAGCTTTATATTTTATCATAAATCGTTAATAAAAGCTATAAAACTTTAAAAACGACTTAATTTAAAATAAAATAGCTTTTTTATTAACGTTTATAAAACGTTATTAATTATAAATAACTTTAACTTTTAATAAATTAATTTTAATACTTCTTATACTAATAATAAAACTAAAATATTTAGTTTTAATAACGTAAAACTTATATTTATTAATATTAGCTTAAAAGCTTAGAGTTTTAAAACGATTAAAAATTTATTTAACGTATTATTTATAATTTTTTATTATATTTAAATAAATTAGAATATCGTTTAAATAAACAATATAGAAAATATTAAACAATTTTCGAAAACTATTATTAATATAACGTTAAAAATTTAAAAAACTATTAAAAAAACTAAAAAGCATTATTATATACTGGAAAAATCCGTAATGATAACAAAATATAATAAAGTTTTTAACTTTTTTTCTAATATAAACTTTATAAAAAACTTATTAAATATCGATTTTCGTAAAAATTTTAATTTTATTAATCTAGTAAAAAGTCTCGTTAATTAAAAGCAATAAATATTAGTTTTTACAGGTCTTTAAATTTAAAAACTAATAATTAATATAAAATTGCAATCTACCGTTTGCTTTTTAAGCAAAAAAAAACTAAAACAGTTTAAAAAACATTAATCGGTTTAAAAAAGCTTTTTTTAAAAATTTTAAAAATATATTTACAAATTATTTCGGCTTCTTTAAAATTATTTTTTATAAAATAATAAAGCTTAATTTTTAAAAGTCGCAATTAATAAAAATATTAAAATTAATATTTAAACGATTTTTAAATAAAATATTAAATATGATTTTATTAAAAACATTAAAATATTTATAATATTATTTAAATATTATTTATTTAATTAATTTAATTAAATTAGAAAAAATTTTAAAATTTATTTATTTTCTTATAGTTAAAATAAAAGCGTTTTATATAATAACCAAACGTTTTTTATTAATTATAACGTTTAAAATAATAAGCGTTATATAGTAAAACTCCGTTTTTATCGTTAAATTCGGCAAAATAAAAAAATCTTCGTTAAAAATTATTTAAATATTAATACCGTAAACATTATAAAGTTTATATAACTTATATTACTTTATAGCATTTTAAACTATTTTAAAACGACCGTAACGATTAATTATTAGTTTTTTTCTTTTTTAAATTAATCCTTTTTTTTTTGTTAAAAGTTTAAATATTATTAATTATAACGACTTTTTAATATTACCGTCTTTTATTTTTAATATAAATAACTTATATTATTTTAATATATAATAAAAAATTTTAAAATAAATAACTTTTAACTATAAAAAAAAAGGTTTTAAAAATATAGCGGTAAAAAAAAACTTAAATTTTATAATTTATTTTTATATTATATTTATTGTTTTTAAAAACTAAAATAAACAATAATATTTGTTATATCGTTTTTTATTATTAATACTTATTAAATATAAACGTTGCTTTATATTTTATTATATTTTAGATTTTTTAATAAATATCCTGTTTTATTTATTATAAAATTTTAAGCTAATAATTTTTCCGGCTTTTATTTTAATAAAATAACTAGCTTTTTACGTTTGTAATTAATAAATATATCGTAATAATCGAAAAACTTTTTATTAAAAATAAAATTATATTTTATATTTAAAACTAAAAAAAAAACGCGTTTTAAAATATGTTATTAAATTCGTAAATAAGTAAAAATTACTATATTAATTTTTTAAATAGCTTTTTTATTATAGCCTATAATTTATAAAAGTTAAAATTTTATTAATTTTAGTATTATTAAATATTTTACGGCTTTAGCCGTAAAAACCGAATTAATTAATAAATATATATTTGTTTTAATATTTATAAACGCGTTTATAGTTAAAAAATATTTATTATAAACTATAATATAAACTATTAATAATAAATCTTTTTTTAATAAATTATTTAAAAAATTAAACGGTATTTATATATAATTATTTAATATAAATTTATAAACACTTAGTAATATAAATATTAAATATAGCTTAATAATAAAATCTTGTTTTAAACTAAATTTTTTTCCGTATTTTCGAATATATTTAAAAATACGTACTTAGTTTTTATAACTACGGCTACGATAACGTTAATATAATTAATATTTACAGTTTTAAATTTAAAAAATAAAAAATATTTCCGGCTAACGTATTTATATTTATAATAAATAAAACATTTATTAATAATGATTAAACGTTTAACTTAATTTAAATTAGCTTTTTTATATATAAACTTATTATTTTTAACGATATTTATAACGGAAATATTAAAATACTTAATTAAACTAATTATTATAATAATAATAAAAAACAAAGCTATATAAAGCTAACTGTTAAATATTATAGCATAAAATAATATATTGTTATATAAAATCGATTAACGGTTAATATTTTATTTAGTTTAAATTTAAACTTAATTTTTACGTTATTAATAATTATATCAATTTACGTAATTATAAAAATCGTTAAACTTTAAATTAAAATTATAATATTAATTAATATAAATAATATTAAAACGTAAGGAAAACTTATTATAAAATTAATATTTATAGTTTTTTAGTTTAATTTTTATTTTACCGGCAAATTTAATAAATTCGATATAAAAAATAATAAATACGTTATTAAACAATATTTTAAAATCGTAAAAAATAATATAAGCTTTTTTATACGCGTTATAATTTTTATAATTATTATTTAAATATTTTATAATAATATCGGCTAAAATAAAAAAAGCTTTTCCGTTTTTTTTATTTAAAAAAATAAGTTTTTCATTATTTTATTTTTAGTTTAACTAAAAATATAAATAATTTTAGCCCTTTTAAAAAAAACAATCGGCATTATTTTATAGCTTAAATACTATAAATAAATATTATTGTTTAAAAAAAATAAAAAACTTTTTAAATTTAACACTTTTATTAATAAAAATAAAAAAATAAAAAATTTTTATATACAGTTTTATACCGTTATTAGTATATTTTAATCGATTTTTAAAAATATTTTTACGAATAAAACGCAAAAAAAAAAAACTATAGTTATAAATATTTAATAAACAAATAATTTTACTAAAATTAAATTAAAATATAAAACAAAAATCGTAAAAATACGTATTTATAAAATTAATAAGCTTTTTTTTAAATATTTCAATAAATTTGTTTTTTAATTTATTTAAAATAAATTTTATTATAAACAATAGCCTTAATAGCATTAAAAACGTTATCGTTATTTATTTAAACGCTTTTATTTTTAAACCTATAATTTACTATTTTAATATATTTTAACTATAGTTTTAACGCGTTAATTTAATTATATATAATACAAAAATTATAGTTGCTTTTTTTTAAATAAGCTTAAACGTTAATTAATAAATCGTTATGCGTAATAGTTATTAAAATATAAAGTTTAAATTTAAAAAACAATTTGTTAAAATATTTTTTAAAAGTTTTTTTAAATTGCTTTAAGTTTATAATATTATTTTAATAAAACTAAACGGCTTTATTATTTAAAATAAAAAATAAAAAAAAACATTAAAACTTTCGATATTTTTACTTAATTTTATAATATAAACGTTGATTTGTTTAGCAATATTTTCGTATAAAGTTTAAATAAAAACCCGGAAAAACCAAAACTTCTCGAGTTTTTTATTATTATTATAAACATATCTATAAAACAAAACGATAAAAAAAAGTCTTTCCCTCGGCGAGTCCAATTAAAATATCGCTAAAGTCAAAAATAAGTTCGTCGTTAAAAATTTAATATTAATAATAGTCTTAATATTAAAAAATTTTTAAAAACTATTTAATAATTAATAATAAAACTTACTATCGTAATTAAAACGTTTAATAAATTAATATACTTTTTTAAAATTAAACAAATTAAAATATATTTAACGTTTAGCCTTAATAACGCGTTAAGCGGCAACTTTGTTAAGGTCGTTACGTAAATTAGCCATAGCGCGCGTTAAATCGTTATTGTTATCGGTATAAAAAGTTACCGTTTTTTTAGACTTAAAGTAATAATAACTTTATTAATTATAATAAAAAGCTTAATAAAAAACGTAAACAAGTAGAAAAGCCGTAGCATTATTACTTAAATTATAAAATTAATAAAGTAAAAAAAGGAAAAGTATAATAATATACCAGCTAATTTAAATAGTGACTAATAATTACGTTATTAAATAAAGCTGCCAAATAATAAGGCTTAATAAACGACGTAGTAATTAGGGCTAGCAGGTGGTCACTACATTATATTTACTAACTAACTAAATATAGTTTTAGTCATACTATTAACTAATTAAGACTAAAATTAGTTAGTTTATAATAACTAATTAATAATTAAAAAATTATTTAATTTTTAAAAAACAATTAAAAACCTAATTTTTATTATATTAAATAATAAAATTATATATTAAATAATATATTATTAATATAATAATACGGTATTTTTTTAAATTTATTTAAAAAATATTTTAATAGCTTTTAATTTTTAATACTATATTGTTTATTAAAATATACCGTATATTAAAATAGCCGTGTAATTCTTAATATATAATAATAAATTCGGTAAAAATCGGATTATTATAATATTAATATTATTAATATTTATTATATTTTTCCGGAATTATTCCGGGTTAGCTCCGCTTTTTTATTAACAATTTTAATATTTTTTTTATTTTTTTTAATTAATTATATAAATTGATCTAGTGACTAATTAGTTATTAAAACTGATTAAAATTTTTTTTTAATCAGTCTTAATTACCGGGGTGACTGACTAACTAAATAAAAATTAGTCTTAGTTAATAGGGTGATTAACTAATTAGTTTTTAATCACTAATTAGTCATTAAAATCATAACCCTGTTAATTAATAAAGCAAAAAACATAATAACACCGTAACTATTACGTTGTTTTATAAGTAAAGTATATTATTTTAATTACTTAATCTAGCACTTTTCAATATATATTTTTATAAATTAATTTTATAACTAACGATAACTATAATAAAAAGTAAAGTTATAATACGGCTGCGATATATACGACGTTACGTTTTATAATAATAATAAATGCATATACCTCTAGCATAAGGAATAGTAAGTGACAAATCCGGGCCTCCGTATATACCTTTTTACACCCTTGATTAATTGGTTAAACTAGTGGCTTGGCCGTACTGCAGCTGAAACCGCAGTTAAAAGGATACAAGACTATCCCGGGCATTATTTTAAGCCTTTAAAATTATCTTAAGTTGGTGCTATGTTCTTAATAATTGTTTTACGTTAATAATTTCAAATACGTAATAATTTTAAGCGCGTAAAAAAGTATTTAGTATAAAATAATATATAATGGAAGTAATTTTAGACATTAAAAACGATCTTAAAAATTAAATGCGATCTTAAAAATTTAAAACGATTTTAAAACGGGCTTTTAATAAAAAACAAAAAAAATATCGCTATATTTATTATATTACTTATTTTATATAATATAGTCGGTATAGCTATTTATATATTATTTATTAAATTAAATATATTATTAATAAAAAAAACTTATTATATTAAATATAAAAGGAATTAAATACTATGTTTATAAAATATTAAAATTACGGTATTTTAAAAATAATTATTTAAACTACGGGGTTATTATATTTACGCGTATAAAAAAAACAATTAAAACGGCATATATATTATTATTATAAGCTGTAAAAGTTATAAATTAACGTACGGCAATAACGGAGTACGTATTTTTTTTAATAAGATCTTAAGATTTAAAAACAATCTTAGTAATAATAACGGCCTTTAACAGTAATGACGGCTATACTGTATAAACGGGCATAAATTCAAACGTAATATTTGATTTAAATTAATTTCGGCTACTTATAATAACTTATAGTATAAAATAATACTAGTGATTGTTTTATAAATCCAGGATTTATTTAGTTTAGCATAACTAACTTAAACGCGAACATAATGCCTGAGACCGTCCCGTATACCCCTTACCCCACGGTAATGGCTATAATAACCTAAGGATTCACCCCCCCCCCCCCCCCCCCGTTCACCTAAGGATTCCTCCATCATATAGCGATCCGACCATTGCCGCCTTATAACTTGGGTACTTCTACGACACACTGCGGCTTTTTTAAGCTACACCACGCCACCTAAGCCACATTTTCTATTCACACTTTAAAATTTAAAAGAAGAAAAAACACTAGTTAGCGGTTAAAGTAATTAAAATAAAGTTAGGACTAAAGTTAGCGGTTAAATTAAAGTTAATAAAATATTAAAAAATAATTACATAAAATATAATTAAGATAAAATATAACTAATGTGGTTAAATAAATGGTATTTAACTTACGGTGTTATAATAATTAGGTAATATTATAATAAAAAAAGCTTTATATAATTAAAAGGGGTAAATTTTAAAGTTGTTTACATTCTTGTTTTAATAATATAATAACGACTTAATAGCTTTAATTATAACGGCGTTTATTAAGCTTTATTATTTAATAGCTTAATTTAATAACTTAATCATTATTAATTATTTTTTATTAAGTTTATAGTTTAAATAATAAAATTAGAGCTTTTTTACTTATATATTTTTTTTATAAAATATTATATTATAATTAATAAAATTATTATTTTAATTTATTATATAATAGTTATAATAAAATAATTAATATAATAATAAATTTATAAAATATTTTAAATATAATAATAAGCTTTATTATTAATTATTAATTATGTTTAAATTATATAAAAAAAACAAGGCTTTAATGTAATTATTAAATATATTTTTTTTTTAAAAAAGCCATATATAAATAACGTTTAATATTTAAGCTTTATATAAATATTAAAGCAGTAAATAATAATAATATTAATAATAACAAAAATTATAAATCAAAAATAAGCTACGTTATTACTTTTTTAAAACTTTATATAAAAAAAGAATTAAACATAAAAATAAGGATTTATAAGATAAAAAAATGTTATTACTTTTTTAAAACTTTATATAAAAAAAGAATTAAACATAAAAATAAGGATTTATAAGATAAAAAAATGCTGTTATTATGTTATATTAAATAAGTTATAAAACATGCTTAATATAAGTTAATTAAAATCAGGTTTAATTAACGCTTTTAAAAGAATTCTTTTTTTAAATTAAGTGATTTATTATTATATTAAACCCTTTTTAATTATAATGTAATAATTATTTAAAAGGTTAATTATTATATTATTTACTAAGGTTTATTATTTAATAGCTTTATTTAATATTGTAATTATTATTTATTATTTACATTAGTTAATATATTATTATATTTTTCTTTTTTTTTTATTAATTTTATAGCTTAAATAATAACATTACGGCCTTTTTTAAAATTATGAAAAAAATACTTAATCTTTAATAATCAATTAATTAGTCGGATTTTTTTGCTTTAATCACTTTATGAACTAATTAAAATTAGTTTTAATTATATTACTAATTAAATAAAACTAAAGTTAATCAGTTTTAATAACTAATTAATAATTAAAAACATATTTAATTATTACCGAATTTTAATAATTAATAAAATATAGTAAAAATATAAATTAAGTAGCGATTTTTTTATAATATAATATAATAATTTTTTTCGAATTATTTTAATAATTATTTAAGTATATTAAAATAGACTATAAATTAAAATAACCATATATTAAAACAGCCATATAAATAAAAGTATATAATAATAAATTTATAAAAATTAAATTAGTATAATATTAACAATATTAATAATTATTATATTTTTACGGAATTAATCCGGAATAGCCCCGGCTTTTATTAATTTATTCTATGTTTTTAGTTAATTATATTAATTAATTTAATAATTAATTAATAATTAAAAACTAATTAAAATCCTTTATTTAGTTTTAATTATTAAAGTATTTAATTAATTAAATAAAAATTAGTTTTAATTAATAAAATAATTAATTAATTAATCTTTAATTATTAATTAATTATTAAATTTATAACCCTAGCTTTTTTATTTATTTAATTTATTTAAGCTTTTTTAAAAAATTATTATTTTAAGTTTAAAAAAACAGTAACTTTTTATATTAATAATAATAATAATAATAATAATAATTTAACATATATTATAATTAATTTATATAGCGATTTTAATAAAATAATTAATAAAGCTATTATTTAATGTATTATTAAGATTAAATGTTAAATATATTTTAATTTACTTTATTTTTAAAAAGTATATTAATTTATTAAATGTTTAAATCATAATAATAAATTTTATTATTAATTATATAATAGTTTTTAAAGTTTTTTAATATTAAAACTATTATTAATATTAAAACTTTTAATAATAAACTTATTTTTAATTTTAGCGATATTTTAATTAAACTTATTAAAAGAAGAATTTTTTTATTGTTTTATTCTTTAAATATGTTTATAATAATAAAAAAAAAGTTAAAAAGCTTTTATTTTTTTTACTTTTTATTGAAACTTTATATAAAAATATTATTAAACAAATAAATATTTATATTATAAAATTAAGCAGAAAATATTAAAAGCTTTATTGCTTTTTTTTAATTTTTTTATATTAAATAATAGAACCGTTTAATTTAATTAAAATAATACTATAAATTTAGAATAATTTAAAAATGCTTTTAAAAATATTTCAAAATTTAAAATTTAAAATTTAATAATTATTATATATAATAGTTTATTAATTAATATTTAAGCTTTTTTTTAAAAAAAAACGTAATTATATAAATAAAATAACGCGTTAAAACTATAATGAAAATTTATTACATTATAAATAATATAGTTTAAAATAAAAATGTTTAAATAATTAATAAAGATAATGTTTTTATTATTATTAAAATTATTATTTATAATAAAGCTGATTTTAAATAAATTAAAAGAATATTATTAATATATTTAAAAAATGTTTATTAGTTTTATAAATATAAACTTTTACGACTTTTATTTTATAATTAAACCTAATTTTATTAGAACCGTTAATAAATTTAATATTTATAACTATGGTTTTTTTATTTTTACACTTTATTTATAAAAGTGTTATTATTCATTAATTAAAATATATTAATAATAATATAAAATTATATATAAAAACTTTTAATATTTTTCTTCTTATTAATAAAAGTGTTAAATTTAAAAAGCTTTTTATTTTTTTAAATAATGGTATTTTTTATAATATTTAAATTATAAAATAACGCCGATTTTTTTTTTAAAAAAAAAGCTGAAATTATTTATATTTTTAATAAAATTAAATAAAAATAACGGAAAATTTACTTTTTTAAATAAAAAAATTAAAAAGGTTTTTTTTTTAATTAATATTTTTATACAATATTTAAATAATAATTATAAAAATTATAACATTTATAAAAAAGCTTATATTATTTCTTATTGTTTTAAAATATTATTTAATAACGTATTTTTTATTTTTTATATCAAGTCTATTAAACTTATTAATAAGTTAAAATTTAAATTATAAAATTATTAACGTAAATTTTATAATAAGCTTTTACGTTTTAATATTATTTTATTAATTAGTATTATAGTTTTTATATAAAGTTTAAAATTTTTTATAATTATATTAATTAATAACGTAATTATAAGGTTTAAATTTAAGTTAAATAAAATATTAATTATTAATTAATTTTATATAATAATATTTTTTTTACGTTATAATGTTTAATAATTAAGGTTATATAGCTTTATGTTTAATTATTACAACTATAAATTAATTAAAGGTTTTGATATTTTCATTATAAACATTAATAATAATAATAAGCTTATATAAAAAAAAAGCTAATTTTAATTAAATTTAATGTTTAATTATTATTAATAAATAATTTATTTATTATTAATATAAATATATTAATTATAATTAATTTTTAGTTTTAAAGCTGTAAATATTAAATGTATTAATATTAGTATAATTATAGTTATAAATATTTAATATGTATTTTTAAACATATTTTAAGTTCTAAAAAAAAAACTTAATTTAAAAAAAAACTTTATTATTAAACTATATTTAGTTTTTATATTATTAAATGTTTAATATTTTATATTAAATAATTATATATAAATATTGTTTAATCTTTTAAATATTTTAACAAAAAACATTTATTATTAATAGCTTATATTATAATTTATAATAAAATCTTTGAATTATAAACGCGGTTATAAATATTATAACAAATATATATTTATTAAAAAATTCGATTCTTTTAACTAAAACTATAAAATGCTTAATAATATTAAAAATAGACTTAGAATTCTTATAAATTATAAGCTATAATAAAAAGGCTATTTAAAAGATGGATTTAAAGATTTCTACATATTTATAAATTTAAAAACATACTTTAAACCGCTTTTTTTTTAATATAAAGCATACATTTTCTATTAATAAAACGTTTTTCGATTATTATAATATTTTTATTAATTATAAATATAAAAGAATAGTTTTTTTATTAATAAAAACATAAAAGAAATACTTAATTAAAATTTTATGATAAATAAAATAAAATACTTATTAAAACATTGGAAATTTAATAAAAATATAAAAAATGTTTATATTTAATAAATATTAAAATTAAACATAACGTAATAAACATTATTTCTTATTTTAGCTTTTAAAAACAAAGAAAACGGTATAAAAACAAATTATAAAACTCGAGTTTTTTTAAAACAATTTTTTTATAGCTGAAAATTATCTTTTATAAAATCTTTTATTATATTTAAAAACAATATAAACTATTTATATTGAAATTGAAAAACAGGAATATTTTAAAAATCGTTATAATTAATAATATTTAAACTTAAAATGAAAAACAAAATTAATCCTTTAAAATAAATTGATAATTATTTTTTATATTTGTTTTAAAATAGCTTAAACTATTATAAAATAATATAAATTATATAAGTTTTTAAAATATTTATATTAATATTCTGTTTTATTTAATTTAATAATAAAAAATGTTTTTATTATATTATATTTATTATTCTAAACGTTATAATTAATAATAAATGGTTTACCGTTATAAAAAACGTGTTTTTATTAATTATATAAAAATAAATAAACTTTATTTTTTCTATTTTTTAATTAAACTAATCAAGTAAATAATGCTTAATTAATATTATAAATACTTTAACGTTTTTTATAAAATCGTATTTAACGCTTTATTTAAAAATTATTAAAATATAAATATTAATATTTATATTAACTATGACTTTTTAAAGGTAAGCTTTACCGTTTTATAAAAAATAATTTTTAAAAAAAGTTAAAATAGTTTATAAATAAATTTTTAAAAACTTTAAAAAAAGCTTTATTACATTAATTAATATTTTTTAAACTATTTTAGTTTTTTTTTATTTAATAAATAAATAAAAAATTGCAATTTTATTTTAATTATCACCTTTTAAATTTAAAAACTTATAAAAGTTAATATTTATGATTTTTAATTAATAAAAACTTTTATTAACTTATTAAAACTAAAGTTTTTATTAAAATCGATATTTAATAAGCTTTTTACAAATTTTTATTAATAAAAAACGTTAATAATTGTAATAAAACGCTTAATAAAGAGAGTAAACGGGTAAAAAGACCGTAGTATTATTACTTAAGCTATAAAATTAATAAAGTAAAAAAAAATAATAATTAATAATTGCTTTATTAAATTAAGCTATTAAATAGTTATTACGTTATAATTTTTTTAATAAAAAAATAATAACTCGTTTATAAATTAGGATTAAATTTTATAAAAAATAAATCGCGGTAATAATAATTTAACTTTTAAATAATAAAAAAATGTCTCTAATAGTTAATTAACGTTTTTTAATATAAGGTCTTTAATTTTTAATTAAAAAAAAAACTAATTAAGTTATATAACTTGATTATTATTATATTAATACGTTATAATAACGTAATTATATTTAAGTATGTTTAAAGTTTTTTTATAATAATTAAAAATTTGTTAATTACTTTAAATACTATAAATTATTTAATTTATATAAATTAATAAAATCGGTTATTTAATTTATTATTATTAATAACGTATTAAACGGCTTTTATATAATATAGCGAGTTTAGTATTATTTAAATAGTTATTATTAAAAAAGTCGTTTTTTATAACTTTTAGTTAATTATTTAAACATTAAAAAAACTGCTTTTTTTAACATTTTTATTATAATAAACTTTTAATAAATTTAAAAAGTTTTTTAACTAAATAGCGGGTTTTTAATTTTTATTGTTATAGTTTTATCTTTTTTATTATATTTTATAATATAGTTTATAATACCGGATATAAAATATATAATTTTTTCTTACTTTTTATTTTTTATCCTTTAAATTAAAGTTAATAAGTCTTTATTAAAATAATTAAATTTTTATTTAAAAAAATGTTATTAAAACGATAAAAACATTTAACGTAAAACTAGCGTTAATAACATTGACTATTTAATAAAAATAACTTAAATATATTATATTTGGTTAAATTTTTAACTTTGATTTATAGTAAAAAGAGATTATAAAATAACCTATTTTATTAAACGCTTTATTAATATTTTTACCTGTTTTTTTTAAATATATAAATATAATTATTAATGTTAAAATTTAACAGTCGTTAATATCGGTTTGTTTAATAAATTATGTTTTTTAAAGTTTTAACAATTATAGTTTTAGTTATAATAACGTGTTTATAAACTTTATTAATAAAAGCTTATATCTTTTTCCGATTTAACGTTTTTTATACCGGCCGACTTTAAAACGATTTAATATAAGCTTTTTAATTAAATATTATACATATTTTTCGATTTATAAAAACTTTTATTAAGAAAAAGCCTTTAAATAACTTATTAAATAAAAGGTTTTATTTAATGTTTATTATAAATAAAGCTTTCAATTAATTGGTTTAAGAATAACTTATAAAAAAGCATAAACATTATTATAAATACTGTAATAAAGGCTATAAATAAGGTAAGGACTAGCTTAATCAGCTGATAAAAAAGGTATACCTAAGCTATATAACAAGAATTAAATAATCACTTAAACATAAATACGTATTAACGATAAAATTACAAATTGCGATAAATATAAACAGTCTTTACTATATTTTATGACTTTTTTTTACTATAATTAATTAAGTGCCTATATTAGTAATACTATATAATGCTAGATTCATTTATTATTAATATTATATTTACTATGTTT